>BJBW01000941.1:0-97373 GCA_004320125.1 Scolopax mira
TCCATCAGCACCCCCAAGTCCCTTTCCTCAGGGCTGCTGAGTCGCCCAGTCTGTATTGATACCCAGGATTGTTCCGTCCCAGGTGCAGAACCTTGCACTTGCTCCCACTGAACTTCATGAGGTTTACTTGACAGTAACCAGTTTACCGTGGTTAGTGGCAGTAGTTTGTTCCTATGCAAAAAGTTCTATTTAAGAGTCAAGAAGCAGTAATAATATTAGGACTAAGGTAGGACTAAGGACACAAACTTGTCTCTTCCGAGGGAAGGGATCAAGATCAGTTCCACGAAAGGAACAAATGATCAAGCTAAAATGCTGTGCATTTTAACAGAAGCTGAATACAGTGCCTCCTGTGACTAGTTCAGTAAAATTTCATTCACAGCATTCATGCTGCCTTGGATTTGTTTGTCTCCCCCAACTTTTGCTACATCACTGTACACCAGTAGGACTTACAGGCTGTCCCAGCCATTAAAAATCCCTCCTCTGTGTTTGTTTGCGAGTATTTCTCTATTCTGGATCTTTCCCCATACTAGAAGGAGTTCAATTTGCTCTGAATAAAAAGGATGTGAAATTTACACACTTGTATCCCACAGATTTAGTTTACTACTTGTCATGATGAAAAGCATGTTTTGAACAAGGGAGTCAAAGCCCACATGTACATCTAATACCATTCCACTAACTGGCCTTATTTAATCAGATGCCAAAAAGGTGACTAAGTCTACTTGTTGTGTTTCCATCCCAGAAAGATGTTTGTCACGTGAGAAAAGAAAAACTTTTACCATGTTTGTTGTTTCTTCTCTGTCTTCCGCTGTAAATATTAGTTGTTTGTTGATCTCTTCAACACTAATCAAAGATCGTGTTTTGATAAAATACTGAAATGAGACTGCCTCGACATATTCTTGAAGTCCTGCAAAAACAGCAGAAGAACTAAGCTAATGATTTAAACTTTCCATCAATGATCCATGCTTACAATTATTTACACTTAAAAAAAAAAAAATCTTTTAAGTGAGATTATTTTATGGTTACTAGAAAAAAAATGAAAACTAAGATAACCTAGAAATAGGATTGAAACATAATTTAACACAGCATGCTTCTAAATTACAAAAACCAGAGCAAGAACACAGCAGATAAACATTTTCAAGTTTTTACCCCAAATGCATTTCTCATTCAGAACCTCCTGTAATATCAGTACAAAGCATCATGTTACTCTCAGAAACGTACTGAACTGCAGCTCCCAATAAAGTCCCTTGGGATTCTCTGCTGGGACCAGCACTGTTTGATATCTTCATCAATGACATGAACAGCAGGATAAAGTGCACCCTCAAGAAGTTTGCAGATGACACCAAGCTGTGTGGTGCGGTTGACATGCCTGAGGGAAGGCATGCCCTCCAGAGGGACCTGAACAGGCTTGAGAAGTGGGCCTGTGTGAAACTCATGAGGTTCAACAAGGCCAAGTGCAGGGTCCTGCACCTGGGTCAGGGCAACCAAGCAAGGGGATGATAGGATTGAGAGCAACCCTGCCAAGGAGTTGAGGGTATTGCTAGATGAAAAGCTGGACACGAGCTGACAACATGCAGTCACAGCCCAGAAAGCCAAACATATGCTGAGCTGCATCAAAGAAAGAGCAGCCAGCAGGTCAAGGGAGGTGATTCTGCCCCTCTCTCATGAGCCTTCACCTGGAGTATTGCATGCAGCAATGGGGCCCTCAGCACAGGAAAGACATGGACCTGTTGGAGCAGGGTGAGGAGGGCCACAAAGATAACCAGAAGGCTGGAGAACTTCTCATATGAGGACAGGCTAAGACAGTTGCTGTTGCTCAGCCTGGAAAAGAGAAGTGTCTGGAGAGACCTTATTGGTGCCTTTCAGAATCTAAAGGGATCTTATAAGAAAGATGTGGACAAACATTTTAGTAGAGCCTCTTGCGAGAGGACATGAAGTAACAGGAAGAGATTTTTTTTATGATGAGACTGGTGAAACACTGGGACAGGTTGCCCAGAGAGGCAGTAGATGCCCCATCCCTAAAAACATTCAAGGTCAGGTTGGACAGGACTCTGGTTGAAGATGCCCCCGTTCACTGCAAGAGGGTTGGACCAGATGACCTTTAAAGGTCCCTTCTAACACAAACCACTCTATGATCCTATGATAATGGAGCTTTCATAATGCAGCATTTGTATAAAGGAGAGTGCAGATCACTATTTCACGACTTCTCAGAGGACACAAAAGGTTTCCTTTCTGATTAGCAACAGTGTTACAAATCACACCAGACAAAAACAAACAAACCCTTCCCAAAACTCAAGGGGAAAAAAAAAAAAAAAAGGGGTGGGGCAGTAGGGGGGAAAGAGGGAAACCCAACCAAATAAAATTAAAAAAACAAAAACAAAAAACAAGCCCGAACCCAAAAAAGCCCCACCAACCAGACAGGGCTGTGATGTCCAACAAGAGGAATATACTGAAAAACAGCTCTGTCCAAAAGAATTTCTACTATAAAAACAAGGCATGCAGAGGGTCGGTGTACTGGCAAGGAAAAGATGGGATAACAAAAGTAGCTTCTACTAGATTTGTATGCCATCTGCACCAACCTGCCACAATTACCTCTCGCTACCTCTTAGCAGATGGTGATTTTCTCTATGCATTATAACAAAGGTGAGATGCAAAAAAAGAGCTTGAATATTTCCAACAATTTCGCAGGTTCTGTCAGTTTTTCCTTATGTGCAGAGAACAGATTTGGGTAAAGGATGTGTAAAAAGTTCGTAAGCAGAAAGTTGAAGTTGGCAGCACTGGAAGGAAAAAAAAAAAGAAAGCAAAACCAAACCTGGAACAAACAGCCAAGGGAGAACTAGGCCCCAAAAAAAAAATTTTGAAGACAATCAATGCATGTTTATATCTGACCTAGGGGTGGAGAAAGCACCAAAGGAGGAAGTTAAAGGAACAGATTGTAACATGGCAGAGGTATCTCCAGCAGTGCCATTCTGAGCCACTTGAAAAGGCTGTTTTCACTTCAAGAGAAGTAAAGAGGTGACACTGCCATACCACGCTGCAAGAGTGCCTGGATTAGACAATAGTGTTACCAGTGAGTAAAGCGAGAAATCGTGGAAGTAAGCAAGGGTACCAGAAGCAAAATCCTGGGTTTATTAGAACAATCTTAAAATCCTCAACCAACTTCTATGGGACTAGAACCTCAGTCTACGGAGATATGCAGGAAGCAGCAAATTTAGACTTCAACTGGATCAAAGAAAAAGTCTAAATCAAAAAGAAGAGAACATAGATTTGAGTAACAGATGAGAGTGGAAATACCCCTGAAAATCTAGAAGTAATCTCAAGAGAAAATTAAATTGTAGAAGGCTTTCCACACTACAATCATAAAAGTATGCATTTTTTAAATATGCATTTGCAAGGTGAGTAGAAACAATTCAGAAAGGCAATTCAGCCTGCACCCTTCATGCAGCAGTGGGAAAATAAGCAGAATAAGCTTCCACCGACCAAAGCCACTCTCAGCACTGCTGTTCCCAAATCAGAGTGCACACACGGAGCTATAAGGCAAATTAAATACATTAATTTAATCAACTGAATTCAGGTAAAGCATTCTGGGCACATGTAATAGAACACTAAATAAAAGCTACTCAGGATCTTCTAAGATAAATAACTTCAGAAGTCGCAGAGACACAGATTTTATCACCCAATCTTTTCCTGACTTACCCTCTCATGTAACACAGACAGTAATTCATTACGAAATTTTGGCTTTTCCTGTGGCTAAGCTGTAAGCTACCAGACACAGGAGCACTCAATATGACAACATTCATGAGAATCTCTCTCTGCTGTCTGTGGAGAAGACTATCACGCACGAAGGATGAACTTGGCATTTTACCAAGTTCACAGAGAGATCAAATCAGCTCTCAAACTTTTTAGTAAACAGTTTTCTCAATTAATCAAAACTTCCACTTTCAGCTCACTCCACTTTAATACTTCTCTGCAAGCATTTTGACCTTTTCCAGGACTGTTTGGCTCCCCCATTCATTTATTGTTATGTGGAGGTTTTTTTATATAGGCATACTTATACATCTGTGTATACACACATTTTTGCTTCCTCCCATCATCCCACCCTAGCTGACGTGGTGCTTCTCACTCCTCCTTAACACCACCATGTGAATGTTGCACACATAATCTGGTTTGTCATTTACTGTCACCTTTTCACAATTAGGGAATCATTCTCCCACTATTTCCAAGTAAGCCTTATAAAACTTCATTTAAAGTTGTTACCATTACAAGTAGACTTTTACAATTACTTTGCAAAAAATATTCATGTTTGACTTTTTTTTTTTCCTCCTTTCTTTTTAAAGTCCTTCCAGAAGTAGCTACAACGTGACACTTCAATGACCCAAGACCTTGAAATAAGGTGTTTCCATGTGCAGGTAGAAGGATGTTTAAACATGTGATGTTTTAGCTTAATGGTAGGACATCCGCTATTTTCAGCAAATAATCCCCAAGGTGAAAAACCCCATCCCATTCCACTACACCATCCAACAATACCTTTCCCCTTATGCTCTTGTTTTGGATTTATTCCAAAATTGGCTTATTTATGGATTGAGCTGCCAGTAATGGAACAGTTTGTAAGGCTGCCTTTTATGTAATTTTTTTTTTTCTAGTACACAGACTGAAAATCTCAATTAAAAGCATTATATTATTTCTATTAGGACTTCTTAAAAGTATAGATATAAGGTAACAAAGTGCTTAGGTATTCTGATATGTTATTACATATATGTAAATATATATAAAAATATATACAAATACCTGTATAAATAGCTTGTACTAGTGACAAATTACAGTGATCCAGTATAACAACTTTCTTGTATATTTTTAAGATTTATTTTTTACATAAGAACTAGCAAGTTACACTGAGATATATTCTGAGCACATATAGATAATATTTATAGATAATAAAGGAGGAGATTTGTACATGAAAGTGTGCATTTTTTTGGACAGCTGTATCAGCTGATATTTGAGACACCTATCCTCATCTACACAGGCAGCTCATCTCAGCAGCTCTGAGAAAGAACTGTTAAGCTGTTTCTCTAAGAAACTTAACAAGATATCAGGTTTCTTCAAAAAACTAAGTAATTCTAGCACTCAATCTGAGTCAAATGAATGTGTAAGGGGTAAGAAAAGACACTTCTACTTTAAAAAAAAAAAAAACCACAAACACACAAAACCTAAAAACCCCCCAAACCCCTCCAAAAAACTTCAAAAACAAAACCAAAAAAAAACCAATAAAGAATAGAAGCTCCTTAATTGCCTGAGTCAGGCTAGGGTAAACAAAGACCTGAGACGTCCATGTGTGCACAGAAGTTTTAATTCAGAATGACAGGTCAAACAAGAGGTGAAAGTATCCTCCTAAAATTTTGTTCATTTCCTCCTTTAAATTTCTATTCAACAGTGGGGAAAAAAAAAAAAGAGGGTTAAAATGGATTTCACACCTCTCAGGTCTTAAGGTTAGCAAAGCCAATGCTACCTGCCATCTTCCCAAATAAGCTGCTTCTCTCCCTATTTCTTCTCAAACTCATTTTCCTTCTATCTCTTCATCATCTTTCTTTCCTCCTGTCTGTTTTTGTTCCTGGAGCAGCCTGTGCTGACGGTTGTCACACAAGCAGATGACAGCCTGTGTTCTCTTACCCACCTCCCTCCCTCAACCGTGGAACTGGAATCACAGGCCAAGAGCAGCCACTAGAAAGATGGCAGAAAAATACACTCAGCAAGTTTCCTCCAGGATCACTATATGAAGGGTGGGGCACATTATTTACAGGGCAAGTCATGTGAAACTACACACTTGCAAATGCATTACAAAATCAAAACAGCACAGCCACAGCTGTATCTTATCATCATATTTAGGCTGGCAAGTTACACCCTCGTTATAAAAAGGAAGAAAGAAAAAAAAATAGAACCACACACAAACCCACAAAAACCAGAAAAAAATGGAGTCATATTCTTGTGGAAACCCCAAAAAGATTAAAACCAAAAGTTAAACTGGAGAGCCCTCATTGCTGAGCTGTGCAGAATACGGGAAGGATGGTAGACTACTACAAGCATACTGATCAATGAAGGGAAGAACTGGTGAAATAAGCAAATAATTAACCAGGTACATGAAGTGAAACAAGTACAAGCAATAAATTTAAGAGTATTAATACACAAATTAAGTATTTTTGCTTCAGAGTCAGTGCTCTATTAAGATGAAACTGACAATTCACACCTCAGCCTTGTACATTTAAGTTCTCTGCAGACTTGGCAATGATTCCTTAGACTCACAGGTGTCTTTCCAAGTACAAGCGATAAAAGATTAAGTAATTAAACTAAAACTGAGGTTGTGAAACAATCCAATTGCTTTCTTGATTGTGAGCATGAAGTCAAAGGTTAATTTTATAACAGTACACCAAAAGAGCATAAAGCCAGCTATCCTCAGAGACAGGCATGCTCTTGACATCCTGTTGTGAAAATGGCTTTAAAGAACAATTCCACTTAGGGATGGATTTTATAAAATGGGGCTAACAAATGCAAATAAAAACACTAGAACAAACGTCCATAACACCTTACAAACTCAGGGGGAGGGAGATGGGGGGGCTCAGGCGTAAAAAATCTCTTTCTATTCACTGAGCAATACTTCAAAAGCTGAGTATGGCAGGCAGAGCTACAAGTAGTCTGAAGTTTTAAGGGAAATGGTGAGAGAAAAAACACACATAAATCCACATCCACATAAAGAAACTGCTCTGTTTTATCAAACCAGCTTTGAAATACTTTAGTAGTCAGTACAAACACAGATGTGAATACTTATTAGAAAATGGGGCTAGAAAAACTTATTTTAAGTAACCTTTAACTGATTACTAAAAGAATATAAATAATGTATGTTAGATCTACCGGTGATTTGTCTAACTGTTTTACTGTTATATCAATAATTGATACACATTTCTTGTATTAAGCCCTGAATGGTTTATTGATTAGTCAATTGCTACTTGACACATCTATGACCATCAAGAAATTCTGTTCCCTTCTAGCTGCCAGTGTTGAAGTGATGTATTTCAGACACTGAACTGTTAATATTGTTGTCACTTTGTTTAAAGTTGAATACACACCAGCTTTAGGGAAAAGGTAATCCCAAAATTAGTCTGTTTTCCCAGTAACTGCAGAAACAAATATAGGTTTCATATTTAATAGGCACAAGTGTCTGTGAGAGTGAAATTTTTTCCCCAAAAAGGCAAACAAAAGCTCTGCAGAGAACTGCAAAGAATATTTGCTCAATGCAGAGAGCAGTTTAATCAAGCCTTTTTTCATTGTTATTAGAAATAAATGCACATGTGACAAATGTTTTTTTGTGTTTTTGCAGATGACTCATATGGATAAGAAAGTCACAAGCTCTATTTTGCTCCTACTTGACCTAAGGGATGTACCATGGTTACTTTTGTAACCAATTTTTTTGTTCTGAAGGGTGGGGTTTTTCATAGCACCCAATGTTCTATGAGTTCTTAAAAAACAAACAAAAAAAAATCCCAAACTATTTCTGTGACAAGCAGTCTTCCTGATTGTTGACTATTTCTAATTGCCTTGATAACTGATATAGAGCTTTAACAGTTAGATGGCAAATTTCACACTACTGACAGCCTTGAGGGCAAGTTCAAGACACCAAAGAAAGGAAGCTCTGACTCCAGGATGTTCAGCAATCAAAGAAGGAAGAGAACCTAAGACAACATAGCTTCTTCAGTTCAAACCCCAGTGAAAGTTCTCCTTCAGATGATGTTGTTTCCATGCAACAGCTCCAACTCACTAGCACATCAGAAGTAACATTTATCCTCATAAATATAGATCTGGTGAGATGGTAAAAAAAAAAAAAAAAGGTACATCACCATTCACCAACTCCTATTCCTCACCACATGACTGGAAAACAAAAACCTCATCGTGATGTGCTATACTAGTTGTTTCCTGGAATGGAGTTACTCTATGACACACTCTCCTTTGTGATTTTAAACAAACAAACAAACAAGTAAGGTTCATAAGCTTTTTCTTGGTCCTCTCTCATGTTCCACCTGCACTTGGTTCCTGTAAAGGCTGGAGAACTCTGGTTTGTGAATGATTGATGTTAGCAGCTGCAGGGTCAAAAAAAAAATTCTGAGGCAGAGCACAAGGTCTCTGCTATTTGTTAGTTGTGAAACTGAATTAAAAAACAAATAACGTCACTAGCTTCAGATTGTCATGTAAATAACTGCAGTATTTGCCATAATAATAATGCAGGACTTTAGGACAGTTAGGTCTTAAGTTAGAACTAGGACACGACAATGTTTGTTTGGCCCAATCCACAGCAAGTACCTTTAAAAAACAGAATATAACTTCTCTGAGGGACTTATGGTGCCCTCAACACCTCCTCCTGAACTCAACAGCACATCCAGGGACAACCAATGCTCTCATAGTGCCTTGCCTTCTCTGGCCACGTCTGAATTCACATTCATTTTCCCAGGCTTGTTTTAAGTTTTTTTTGTATGGACATACAAGCCCTGCAGCACAAAGTGAAAAGTGAGAGGCTTTGCAGTTGCCGATTTTCAACTTTGCCTGGAAGAACCTAGAAAAAAAAAGGCATGAACCAGAAATAATCAAGGGGTAGTAAAATGCAACAAGCTGAAGGTATCGAGTTTGAAATAAGCAACTTCTTATCAGCTTGACAAAGTTTGGTGGCACACTTGGTGATGTGATCAGAGAAGAGAGAAAGTTACAAATCAAAACCAAAGAAATTAACAAAGTTAGGGCTGATAAATATTAGCTTATTCACTGCAAATTCCGTTAATATTCCCGTATGATCAGGAAACTTTGTTTCCATTTCTGGCATTTTACCTCTCACCCACAACAGCAAAGAGATGAACTTTAATTCTTCAGTTACATCCTGTTCCTGTGTTATGTTTTCTCACCATCTTGCAGAAACCTGATTGCTTCCTTCGGGGAAAGCTTTCCTTTCAAGCATGAGGTGTGTTCAGGCTTTTTCCTGGGTGAGATGTTTACAGTTCATGATACCTTCCTCATGCAGTAAAAAGCTCTTCCTCTCTATTGCCAACCTACCATTTAATATTCCACCCAATTTTATTGCAGTTTTAAAACTTTCTGAAGAATAATAAAAAAAAAATTCATATTGCTACTGTTCCAGATGTGCAGAAGAGTTCTTTGCCTTGCTATTATTTCAGAAATACATAGGTGTTTACAGATACACGTTCTTCCCGTGTTATTGTCAGGAAGTGTAGTGAAAGGACAAGGGCAAATTGGAAAAGGGAAAATCTAGATTAGACACTAGAAAGAAATTTTTTACAGTGAGGGTGGTGAGGCACTGGAACAGGTTGCCCAGGGAAGCTGTGGCTGCCCCATCCCTGGAGGTGTTCAAGGCCAGGCTGGATGGGGCTTTGAGCAACCTGCTCTAGTGGGAGGTGTCCCTGCCCATGGCAGGGGGGTTGGAACTCGATCTCTAAGGTCCCTTCCAACCCAAACCATTCTATGATTCTATGTTATAGAAGAGTTAAGAACAACAAAAAAAACCCAAACCCTAGGTACACAAAAATCATTACCTGGATAGTTCCTGTAGCTTGTGTTCTAACATGAATCCTTCACACAAAAAAGAAACAATAATCTGTAATCTAAATCTGGCCTCCTTGGACAGATCTCGCCCATCTCCATAGCATTTCTTACAACATTATGCCTGGTGGTCCTACATATTGTAGCACAAATAAAGTATTTCCTTTCCACCCATGCAGAAACTGACTTTGTCCAGTCCAGCAACGTGCTTTGTTGCCAGTATGATTACAGGCCTAAAGTGACACTAAATGGCATAAGGCAGGAGACAGAAATAAGATCCATTATATCATTCTCTCAGAACACCAATAGTGCCGGCAGAAGATAAATTATGTGTTAGACTGCGTCAATGCTGAACTTTTACACAGAATTTCCCACATCATCATCAGCAGCAGCAGCAGTCACAGAGCAATAGTTTTGACAAGGTGCTGACACTTTACGGTCTCGTCATCTAATCCTATTGAGAGCAAGTGCAGACATGATAAAGAGCTAATGAGCTTCTCCCTGCACACCACTGGGCTCACCAGTACTGCTAGCACAGGCACACAGCAAACAGAAAGGTCAGCCAGCAACACTATCATCTACTATCTAGCTGCATCTACTATCATCACTCCATCCTACTCTACTGAAGAAGCATGGGTGCCTCAGTCCATATTTTGTCTTAGGTACAGCTATCAGCTGTGAAGATAATACCACACCTGTACTTGCTCCTAGCAGCATCTCAGGACCTCATTGTAAAAACATCAACAAGTAGCTAAAAACTGTCAGTCCAAGAGGTTTTTCAGTCAAGCTGCCCTATAGAAAATAGCTTAACAGCTCAAGAGCCTTACAATTCTCTCACATGCCTTTATTGTTAAGGGGAAAATCTTAAGTCTTTAAATAGCTAGAGATGTAATTCAATAAAATCATGTTTAAAAGGTACTCCATTCAATCCCACACAATGCCAACCTATCACCCAAGTCTTAGTTTCCCTCTGCATTACACAGGTTTTGCATTTACACAGAGTAGATATAGAACATAATTGCATAAATCCTAACATGTTGCAGAGCACCTCCTCTCTTGTCTTTAAGGCTTGTACAAGTCTTTCCTGTATACTACTAATATTTTGCTTAGTATTTCAGAGTTGAATATATATATATATATTCAAAACCCAAACACATACACACACAGAAAGAAATATTTTTGCAATTTTATATGTCTTTCTCCCCTTCATAAATTCACACAATCTTTTTCAGCCTCTTTCTTGCGCAGTGTCTCACAATGATTTTAAAGAATTTTAAAGAAACAGTACATGTTTCCTCACAGGATATATAAGGTATACATTACAAAGTGGGGCAAAGGAGCAGGAATTCTATATTACAAATAGTAAAGCTTTAAAAATATCAACAAAGCAGAACATTCTAAAATAACAAATGAAGAGCTCAACATTAAAAAAAGACTTCATTATTTCAGTATCTCTTTGTTTGCTTGTTTAATCATCCCCTGGGACAATCTGTACTGTTAAAAAATGTGTAGAAAACAGTCATCAGGTTTTGTTGTTGTTCAATTAGTGCTATACTCAGTGTTTGAGCTCATGCAAGTGTCCTTTGGGGAAACGTCCTGCGTGCCATTAGCACTATTCTTAATGAGGGAAAGCATGAAACTCCTTTAGTGCTCTGCCAGAATTGTTTTATCTTCAACTCAAAAGAACAACTGCTTGGAGTAACCCCAAAAAAAGCATTTAACAATTACAAGTGGCAAACAATATTCCCAAGCATTATACTCATAGCACTGTTCTATTTATAGGCTAACAGTTATTATACTGAATAAAATATGTATTAGGCAGCTTTATTATGCAGATAGTCGTGATTCCCCAGTTATGGTTTCCATTATAAGCTCAGTTTTGAACCCTTTTACTCCTTCCGAGAGTTAGGGTGGGGAACAGGAGGATGTTTCATGTTTGGTTTCAAGACAAAGGAGAATATTTTTAGGAAGTTTGAGGTTAATTGGACATGCTGCTTTTGAGATATGGGACATAGGCGTTTCTTTATTCTTTTTTGGCAATGTTTTTGTTCATAAAAAAGCTTTTTAAATAGTTCTCCAGAATTTCTTTAAAATACAAAATCAGAAGTGAAAACTAGGTGAAAGGAAGGTCAAGACTTACAGCTCTAGGAAATACATAAAGACAAAAGTTCTAGCACTTTTCTTAGCTAAATTTATTTTAAAAAAAAAAACATGTAAGTTTTTTTCCACTGTGGAAAAAAAGCAAAGCAACAATTAAAAAACACTACCCATAAAAACAAAACCAAAAGCAACATTCTTAACGCTTATCACTGATTTTCTCTCCCCATTACAGTTCTTCATAAACAGTGGAGGCAGAAGGGATAAAGCATTCCCTCTCCCAGTTGGTCTTTAACTGTCCCCTCGTTCCTCGTTCTCTAGGTTTTCTGTCTCGGCTTCATAATGCAGATGGCAAGCATCTTCACATCTCCAACTCCTCCTTGATCCTACAGTCAGCACAATCAAGATCTACAAGTCTTTAAGCCTGCATATTTCTTTCATAGCCATCCCAGTGACTAACTGGAGAGCAGAAGATCTAATGAACAAGGTAAGAGTAAAGCTCAGGCTAAAAGTTTACATTTCATACTTGTTGTACACAAAGACTCATTTAAACAATGCCTAAAAGCATCCCCTGTCTTCTCATTGACACACATGTATATACTAATATGTGTTACTACAGTCAGAAGTAAAGCACCTTTATAAAATATGCACAATGAACACCAGCTGGCATAAAGTCCCCTCACAGAGAGCACCATGTAGAAGAGACAGAATTTAAGCATACACTGGAAAATGACCTACAGAATGGAGTGAAGGCAACTTATTTCAGTTGGATTTTATAAATGCTCATCTTAATGAGGCAAGAACTATTTAATTACAGAAACAATGAGAAGATGTCAGGGTCAGGCAGCATTTTACAACTGAGGAGATTACACAGCCTTGCCACCAACTGTGACATCTCATCACCTGATGAGAGGAAAAAGGTAAAAGCACAGCCATTCCCAGTTCAAACTCCAAACAATTCCACTCCAATCCACAGCAACCTACTAGGGCTCTAGAAATGCAATGGAGAGGCCTGTGTATTTCTAGTCTTTAATTCTGTCCCAAAACTGCAAAGTTCAGACATTTCTTTGAGAACTGCACACCTGATTGATTGCTAGCAAGATGGACAGCAGAGTCTACTTCTCTTCCCCTTTATTATTTAGTGTACTACTATCTCTTTGCCTTCCTTTCTTTTTACCTAGAGAGATCAGTAAGATTCATTCTCTTAAGCTGTCTTAAGTCTGCAGCAAGAAAATTCTTTAATTCTATGACATTCTCACTCTAGTACAAGTCCCATGCAAGTGTAAGGAATGTGCCATTGTATATATAAAAGCTTTGCAGCTGTGGAGGCATTGTGTCAACATACACATGCAGCAAGACCCTCAATTCCTCTACTAGAGGTCTATAGGAATTTCCCCTGCTCTACAATGGACTACATCTTAGTAATTTTAAGAGACTGAGATTCACAACACTGGCAAAAGTTTTAGAACAGCTGAGTTGTTTCCGATAGCATATTTTTAGTTGTTTAAAGAGTTTATTCCAGTTCATTTTGATATTAAAATATATCTTTATGCAAATCAGGAACTGATTATGCATAAGAAAGTGTAGCTGACTGTGTATGAGCATTTATCAAATACAAAAAGCAAACCCAAACAGAATTTTTTTCATTAATTTCTTTATCTTCAGGTTGCTATGACTATCTTAAGTTTATATGTCTTTCCTATAAAAATATTAACGTTTCAGGTTGAGAAAGGTGTATTTTTAAAAAAAAAAACAAAACCATTTTTTTTTCCACTCAGAGGAGAGAATATGGAAGTAGAAATGTTAGCATCAGGTTTGCTCACCCCCTTAATAAGATATGGGTACATATAGAAGTCACCACGTGGTAAGTTTCCATATGTCTGCTATGTAGGGGTACTCTATTACATCTGCAAGGAATGCAAGCTAATTCCAGGCAAGGTGCCCCTCAGTAAAAACAGAGGCAGGTATGCCTCTTTGAACTTACCCACAGAAAGCCAGATACTAGGAAAATAAAGACAATTTATGTGAAGCAGCTGATGCAGGCTTACTGGTTACCCTGTAACAATTGTGCTCAAAGGGCAATGCTGACAGCTTGTATCATGAGGTCTCAAAGATCCAGGAGGAAGCAGACCTCAGGTCTGTTGTCCTATAGATAGTATTACACAAGTCACACAGGACTACAAACTTCATGGGTTATTCAGACAAGGTTCATAAGTCTCAATGAAGCTTTCAAGAATTTTTGTTCATAAAACTGAATGCAAGGATTTTCACCTTTTATAAGCAGTACATAAAATGAAAATCCAAGTACATTTGCAGCATGTCAAGATACTCATAATATACTTGGACTAGTATTGTTTCCAGTTTGAGGTCATCTGTAGTGTTGGAGCTTTGAATTATCTTTCTTTTCATTGCTTCATTACAGTACTAAGCTATAAATACCAGCAAGACACACACAGATTGTAAGTGGCTCTTCTAAGAATAACTACTTATATTTAATTTGAACAACCCAATGCACCTCAGTTAAGAGGACTGGGGAAGTGAAGCAGAGCCATTGAAAACGAGCATGGCAAGCTCCTTCTGGTTCAGAAGTGCCAAACTGAGCTTTCACTTAAGAACTGTCTCACTCTTAATAAGCTTAAATTAGCATAAGATATAAGTACAAGTTAACCTGTGCACTGTTTGTCTTGTAAATTACATAGATGCATTTGTTGCTAGTTTATCAAATCAATCCTACAGACATTTTTAAACAATTAAATAATTCAGGGCAAATCTTCAGCTCTTTCAGGCGAAGAATTCTTTCCCAAACAAGGAAAGATAGAGAGAATTCCAATACGTTAAGATCAATATTGATAAACACAATACACTTTTCTACCATGATCATGATGTCAAAGAAGCAGATAAATGTTTTACTTGTCTGTTGCCACAAACAAGGCATAGCAACTTTAGGTAAGATTCAGACTGTCAACAAAGATCCAACAAAGAAATACGATTTGACAACAAGAGTCATGAAAGCACTGGGACTTAGTATCTCAAGGATATTAGTAAAGACTGCTATTTACAGAGAAGATCAGAAAAAGATGCAATTGAGACAGATATAAACTCTGATTTAATGCTCGTAACACAGAGGCAGAAGCACATTCTGAGCCTTTACAAGAAAGAAAATGCTAATCTGTGCATTTTAAGGAATTTTATCAGCTCAAAACAGCATCATTTCACAAAGTAGTCACTCCCGTTCTCCTCCCAGAAATTATAACCCTTCAGGTGGGGTAAATGAGTCACACACGCTCCTCTCAGTCAGAGGACCAGCCAGTACATTTGTTAGAACTAATCCCAACTTCAGTTTAGGTCAGGGTCTTAATTTTCCCAGTTGTAGTCTCCCATGTAAGTCTTTATTTAACTGCAATGATAAGAAGACTGTAGGGCAATAGCCTTTCTAATACTAGAGCTAACTTTGCTAACAACAAATATAATCTGAGTCTTGATTTATAATCATAGAAATGTGACAAATTCAGACCCACAGGCTGAAGAGGAACCACTACTAGATAAAAAGAAACCGACCTTAGTACAAACTAACATACTTTCCCTATTTTAAAATAATTTACCTGGAGATATAGCTCTGTGGAACTGATACATGTCTTCTCCAATCAGTTCTTGTGCAACCTGCTTAATCTTTCGTCGGACAGCATCCAGCTTGACTTCAGATTCATTTAGTATTTCTTCCCCGTTGGGAGCACTGCAATCACAAAACAGAAACTGAAAGAGCAGCTTTCCCAATGTGAGCAAAGAGTTAAAAAATATTACACACTTTCTTTTATTAACCAATACATTTTCAATGGCTTCAGGAAAACGAAAAGCTGGTATTGGAATGCAAAACAGTTTGCTTTCATTGATACCTACTGCAGATTATGAAATTCTGTAGATTTTTACAGTGAAAATAATCAACCAGCCAATTGCAGTTCTGGTAGCATGATGTTTATTCCAGACTAGAATTCTAATTATTAATTAAGTAAGAACAATCAGAAACACATGCAAAGGCTTCAAAAGAGTATTCCAGAAAATTAGCAGTATTTGCAGAAGTCCTTCAACCTCTTAAAATAAAAATAATTTTGCACTACATTACAATATTGTAAAATACAATACATTATTTAGTTCTACATGTGATTATTATTTTTTTTAGGAAATAATTATGGACTATGCTATTCAGGAATAGCTGAAATAACTGATTCACAATCACAATATATGCTTGGCATTTAGTTATTTAATTTCTTTTAAACTTTCCCCATCCCCAAATAATCTACTTGGTAGATTATTTATGTAGATGGCTTACAGTCTATTTAATAGAAAATGCAGTCTACTTAAGGAACTACTGATAGACCAGTTTTGAGAAAACATTTAAAAACATTTAATAGATTTCTGAAAGCAAAGCCACAGTAATAGTGAAAAGCACATGAGAAGAAAATAAAATACAGCACGGAAAGCATCCACTCTCACAAAACAGGAATCTAAAATTTGGAGTAAAGCGGAGGTTTTTTGTTGTTGTTCTTTCCTCTACCATTTCCCAGCATATCTAGGCCCAGCAGTGGGAGTAGCTATTTACAGTCAAGGCTGTAGCAGTTACTAGAATTATCACAATGCCTCTTTGCAGAAGAAGATCAATTTAAAAAGAGAGCAATTTCATAATCTTTATTTATATAAACTGTTACTACTATGGTAACTATAAACAGTTACCACTACAGCAGAAACACATTGATAGGTAACAAATAGTAAATTTGGGGAAAGGAACAGGGAGAGCTGTTATAACTGTAACACGTACGACTAATGTTTGACATGTACAGTAAATATTTTAAACAACAGGCTATGAGAATCTTCAAATTTTCCTGTTATTCTTCTAGTTTGTCTGTGACTTCCAAAAATTGCTTGGAGGCTCATGAGAACACAAAACAGGTAGAAGCTCAAAACTTCACACAAAAGCCTCTTAAATTGCAGTATGCATTGAAGTAAACAGAACCAAGTCACCCCCTTTTTGTATTGATGACCTGGGGCGGGGCTGCAAAAACCAAAATGGGGAAGTAACTGCAACTAACCGAAGGGTGCATGCTCCTCTCTTAGCTTGCTGGAAGCTGGAAAACTCCAATCTGCTGTTATACTCTGCTACTCTGATCCCGTTTAACATGCCAATAAAATCAACTGAGAAACCTGAGCCCACTTCTTTCAATTCTCTAACTGGAATGTGCATTCATTAGCACACATCCACCCTAAAGGATGTATATGGAAAGTTAATTAAATTCCTCTCAACATAACGTTGCTGCTATTAATCACAAATACAAAGAACACTGCAAGGCAGCTTTCTAAGTTGCTGTGAACACTTTCATGCTCGGTGTGACTCACCTGGTAAACCGGTGGAGCAGAAATATTGTCCTTTTGCTTTCGATGGTTATATCACGACTGAGCTTCACAAGCCGCTCGTATTTATCGTGCCTGGTGTCAAGCTCCAGCTGAAACACTGCAATCAGGAGGACAGTTATCTCATGTGTACAGTGTAGGGGAAGAGCAGAGAGCCCCAGCCCCACCAGCCTTTTCCCAAGGTGGGCAGCACAGCTGCTCCTGTGTGGGGAACAGCTATGAAGGCCACCACTGCCTACCACCCGCCAGAGCTGCAAGATTCATCATTAATGCTACATTTTTTTTATGTTTTAACTAGTAAAATCTTTTCTGCAATACTGCTGTTCAGGAAACTCTCACCCAAATTCAGCAAGATAATTAAAAAATAAAACCCTACAGTTGTTAGCAAATATGATTTACCAGTCTCTAAACCAAAACAAACAGGGATTTGACTAAGGCACATACACTGTTAAAAATGCATCAATAAGTAAAAAGAAAGGTTGCGTTTTCATATCCCAATTAGATTTGGCCAAAAGTCAAGTATTTCAACACCCCTAAGTAAACATGTACTAAAGTAAAGTGAGATCAGTATTTAAAATAAGATTTCTGACCTACTGATCTGAATTCTAATTACAGTGAACTCAGAGAAGAGAGGACGTGTATCTGGTTACTATAAACATTATGAATGTGTCACAGATACCATTAACATTTTATAGACCATTATTCCACTAAATAAACAATTAATAAATACTTATAAGAGATCTAACACATTCCCTACATAACTGGCATTAAAGTGTCTGTGTGAGAAGATGGTGAAAATGAGCTAAGTGATTATATTTTAAAGGGTCAAGTGAATATCCTTTAGGAAAGAAAGCACATCAGTTTGCTGGCGAGGAAAGCTTAGATGAAGCCACAAAAGTAACTCGATTTCTCACCACCTTGATAAAAACCTGGTTCCTCTTATTTGTTCTGTTTTCCCCAACCTTCTGAAACACCAAGGTAAGTCACAAATGCTCCTACTGATCTTTTAAGTCTTTCATATGTCTGATTGGTGTGTCTCTTCCAAATCCTGAGAGTCAAGTCCACCACTGCACTATCATCAAGAAGTTTTACTCCAGATCACAATGACAGGAACTTGAGGAGAAGTATTTTCCTTCATACAATACCATATATGACATTTCCAATGACCATTTACCAATGGTAAATGAATAAAAGATCAGGGGTCAAATTTGCCAGTTCAGGAGTCATCTGCCAAGCTGACTTACATAAAGAAAAAGAAGTATCTATTTTAAAGAAAGCAAGGAAATTATATGATGTTTAAGTGACCATCTGTAACAGCCATCCAGCTCTAACTTCTTTATCCCCCTTAGCTTCATAAAAAATAGGGTGCATAGGGAAAATTTTACACTAAGAATTAATCTATTCCCCATATCACATCTCCTTCCTTCCTTTGTTAAAGCTTCTCATTTCTGAAGCTCAACTTTGCCTTGTTATGGCTTGCCTGCTCAGAAAGTTAAATTAAATTTACTAGTTGTGTGCAAAACCCTATGAAAAAAATTTTGTTAGAGGGAAGTTTACTCTTGTTTATTTCAAGAAACTAAAATATACACTAATTTTACAGAGGCACTCAAACTGAAATAAGTGTCTACATACAGGTTTATTAGTTAGCTAAACTCTTATTTTTAAAAAGCGCATGTATAAACAGCTACCAACTCGCAAATCAATGCATCCAGATTTACATTAAAATATCGTAGTAATCTATGAACCAAAGCCAAGGTCAACAGCTAGGAGCCTTCTCAGGCTCCCCAAAGGTAGCCATCTCCTACTCTTGTCCCCATGGCTCAGATTTTGCATTACACCTCTGCAGATCTTAGTTTTCTGCCACCAAAGAGCCCTTTTGTCCAGCTGAACACTTAGACAGTTTGCTTGGCATCGGGTTCAACACAAGCTGGGTGGGGAGGGGGGGAAGCAGGTAGGATGAAAAAGAGAGTAAGTCATGGGTCAGGTTGAGCCACATGAAATCCCATTCTCGGGACTTTATCGCACAAAAAGCAAACCACCAAGCTCTAAACGTATGAAGCATGAGCCCAACTAGTTTCAAGTTTCTCCCCCAGAGAAAACTGTTTATTCCATCACTAAATATGTACATTATTTTTCCTAGCAATTTCTATATCATATATTTTCATAATTTGGCTTTCCAAGTGCTTACTCACATTTAAAAGATGTCATCAGAGCTGAAGACGGATTAACATTCTCTTTTTCATCTCTTCTTTGACCATGGGGAAAATTGTCATGCTTTCGTTTTCTGAACCCACCCGATCCTAATAATAGAAGATACCACAAAAAAATATATTTTAAAATAAAATAGTTTTGCTGGAGCATAAGCAGCATCAGAATGCTGTCTTCAGAGCATTTCTCATTGTAGCCATGTTTTAGAGGATAGAGTAAGTAACCGGATGAACCTTATGACCAAGTGATGTCATCTTCACGTTAGCATACCACCTATTCCTCCACATTTCTACTGAAAACTTGAAAAATCCTACCAATTTCAATGGATGAGTGTGGCAAGGTATTCACACACTTTCATGTTTCCTTTCTGTGAGGGAAAGCCTGCATGGAAATCCTTGTGTAAACAAGGCCCTACAGGATTAGACCTTTTCCCATTTGTTTGTTTGTTTTAAAATTATTTTAAATATTCAGCTTGACAGGAGCCATTAAAACTACAAGCTTTTCATTACTGTAATTATTTATGTTATGGGTTTTCAGTAATCAGAAAAAGAAGCACAGCTTTATTTAAATAGACTACCATGATCCAGGCACGCAGGTTTATCTCCTGCAACGTAGTATCTTAGGTCCTCATGCTCTGCCCATTAAAACCAGTTTCTTCTCTTTTCACCCCAACATAACTGTTCCCTTCAAGTAATTTTATATTACTTGAGGGCCTCTTCCTTAGCCTCTTTTCAAACCCTCATACAGAACTCATCTCTTTTGGATGTGCTTTACTACTGATTTACACATTGCACCATTTCTTCCTTTTGTCCTTCCATCACCAAGGACTGACTCATTGTGCCAATCATGTTTTAACCATTCCTCCCTCTCGCTACCTCCTTTTTGTGGCAGCTGTACACTTTGTGTTCCTAACAAAGACAAAATTTGGCAAACTCATACATCCAGGCATACCTTTTTGAATATTGGAGTTCTCTCAATTTCCTTAAAAGAACAAAAGGAAGCTACTTAAAAGTTACATATGAACACTGGATTTTAAAATGTTTCCGTTTAATTGTTTATTATCCAAAACCAAAACCAGAAGTGGGCGTAGTTACTTTCTAAAAGAAGAAACCGAAAATCATTTTTTCCTTCTTTTCTGTTAGGACATGAGTTCAGAGTTTTGTTTTTCCCGTAGCAGTTGAAAACATTACAAACACAACCCCTGAAATAGTGCAGAGAATTTAATTCTCTGCAGTATTCTTAAAGCTGAGAACATCATAAGGACCTACAGGGAAAAAAAAAAAAACCCAAACCAACAAGCTGTCCTGGGGGAGAGAGGGGGAGAGAGAGAGAGGTTCTACTGAATAATGAAAAACCTGAATACCAGAAAACCACAGACTGCAATAACAGTAACTTAGCCTTAATTTAAAAAAAAAAAAAAAAAAAGCGCCAGTTTGCTTGTTGCAGAGCCTGCTTTCTGTTTTAAGGGAGGTCTGTGTGGCTGCCCAGGCTAAAGCAACACACCGGCGGCAGAGCCAGTGCTCCGTTATCGGTAGTCAGCTCTGGCTAAGAGCACTTTCCGGGCCTAACCCACACTCGGCTTCTGGCTACAGCAACTGCTTTTTTACTACCGGGGGTGAAAACTCCTAAAACTACATTCGCAGACGTGACGCCTGTAAGGCCCAAGCGAGGCGGCGATAATGCCTCTGAAGAAACGGTCTCTTCTCTCGGTGTCAGTGCAGATTTCAGTCATTTTGGCCGCAGTTCCTCTCCCGGTTCCCGCCATCCCCAACCCCTCACGCCTCCGCCTCCTGCCGGCTCAGGGCGCCGGTTCAGCCCCTGAGGGCCCGCACGGCCGCCGGCCCGGGCCACCCGCGGCTGGACCGCCCCTCGGCGGCGGCGAGCGGCACAAGGGCCGCACGCCCGGAGAGGCGCCCGCCCATACCCCTGCGCCGCGGGCGGCCCCACTCCGGCGGGGAGGCGCGGGCCACGCACCGGGGAGCCGCCGGCTCCAAGCGCCGCCGGGCTGGGGCAGGCCGGGGCGGGAGGGGGGTAGAGGTACGCGCGCCGCCGCTGTCGTCACCTTCCTTGCCGCTCATCCCGCTGCCGCCGCCGAGCCAGGCCGCGTCCCCCCGGCAACCCGCTTCCGCCCCGCCGCGTCGGCAGAGCCCCGCCGTACCGCCCGCCGCCGCGAGGGCGGCCCAGCGGTTGCCTGACGGCAAGGCGCCACATAGGCGGAGCTCTTCGTCCCGTCGCCCGCGGCGCGGGAGGTGTGGCGGAGCTGTGGCGGCGCGGAGCGTGATATCGAACCTTGATGCCTGCGAAATCGGGGTAGCGCCGAGGGCTGGCCCGCATTTACGAGCAGGCGTCTCTCTGGTCAGCTACTCCCCGCCCCCTCCTTGAGGCCCGCCCGCGCCCGCGGCACGACGGGACATGTAGTGCTGGGGCGGGGGTGCCTCCGCTGGTGGGGAATCCTCCGCTGGCGGGGAATCCTCCGCTGGCAGCCCTGGCGTTCCGCCGCCCACCCCGATCGCCACAGCAGGGCTGCGGCATCGGCTTCCCTCAGCCTGAACCTGCAGAAACTGTCTGTCGTGTCGCCTTTCCCCTCATCCCCCTCCAGGCCCTCTCCCTGTCTCCCGACTGCTCCGTTCATCCCCGGCATCTCAGGGGAATCGTAGCGCGTCAGGGCCCGGAGCTGCCGGCCCCCAGCGCCGCGGTGCGCCCCTCAGGCGGAGGGGTGCGGGTGAAGGGGGGCAGAGGGGATGGGACAGTGACGGCGAGACGGGACCTGGAAAGCGGAGACGCTAAGTGTGCTGTGCTGTACAGCGGGAGGGTCTGATAGCGAAGCCACCTGATACCTGGAGCAGAAATGGGAGAAGCAGCAGATGTAGCTGCTGCCACAGGGGAGGCAGCGGCCACAGCGGGGGAACAGAAGCGGGCGGGGAGAGAGGGCCATGAGGGGGCTGTGCGTTGCTAATTTGACCCGGTTTGGGACCACTAACTCAGGAACCCGGGTTATGGGTATCCTATGTTTTGTCAGGCCTGGTAAAAATAGTATTTCTCCGCTAGGGATTTAATGCGAGGGTTCAGAGGAGACATCACAGGATTGAGCACAAGAGAGATGGGCACACACTAAATGTCTCCCGGCACAGAGGGACACTTCAGTTCTGACGGTGATGAGCAACAAAAAGTCTGCTTGTCCCACTGGATTATTCATTCTTTTCCTTCCTACGCACGCACCCTGATGTGTTCCTCTAACCTGTTTAAAAAAGGGATGGGTGTTGCAAATCCCAAAACCAAAAGGCTTGTAAATTATCGGTCTTGTTGCTCTGCCAGTAGGTTTCATTTCTTGTCACAGCTGTTGCCTGGTTTAGTAGCTGGATTCCCAAGGAAACAAAGCCCATATGAGCACAAAGGCGGAGTGCTCACAGCCTTTTGTGTGTGGGTGTGCATGTGTGTCTGTCCTTCCTCCCCACCCTTAATAATTTTTTAATCTGTCGGTCAATTGGTCGATCTGATCTGACAGAGGGAAAGAGCCTCTAGGAGTGATTATAAACATCCTGAGAAGGGAAAAAATTTTGGGTGGAACTTGCACCTTACTAGAAACCAGATAAGCCCAGCTGTGAGATGCGAAAGCTTTAGAGTGCTTTGGCAGTTCTGGAAGAGCAGAGACACCAGCCCTGGCTCAGGCCTTTGTGTTTAACAAATAAACAAATGCAGCTATTAGCAAACTTGAATACCAGGTGAATCTGTCAACAGATTCAGGAGGACGATAAATCACCAAAGTCAGACAGCAGAGGAGTAAAGCTTTGACAATGAGCTTTATACAGTCTCCAGGCAGCCAAGAAGGAGTTGCTAAAACTTGGGATTTCCAAACATGCAGAACACATGACTCTGTGGTGCAGCATTCAAAATTATTCAGAAGCATAACATGAAACCTCTCTGCAATTTCCTAATCTAAGAAAACAGATGTTAATCACATTTTAAAAACAGAGAACAAAGAGGATCCCGGCAGAACTTCCTCGGGCCTGATCTGCATATTGAGTTGTGCAACAGCTCGATTGCTGCCCCGCCAGCTGCTCGGGAGCTTTCTGCTTTCTATGTAGCAAAATCAGAACATGAAATTATTTGTGTCAGTGTTATTGCTGCACACATTTAAGCACAGCCTTTTGTTTTAGAAGATGTACAAAACTGCTTTTGGAAACACTTTTTTTTTTTTTTTAACTATGCTATTTCCCTGATCGCGGCAGCTATTTTAAAAAAAAAAAAGCAGAGTGGTTTTGTTTATGTCAATGTCACAGGACAGTAGAAAGAGCGCTGGCTTTCAGATGTTTCCCAGCAGTAGAGAATTTTCAGCCAGTTGTGGCGAGTGGGGGTTTGGTCTTGCACTGGATTCTGATGGACTCGGTCACACTTTGCATGTGGCCAGAGATACTCAAGAGCTTTCCTGACATTCCTGAGATGATGTTGTAAGAACTGCTACTTTTTTTTCTGAGACAATCCATTTAAATGTGTCAGTGTTGAAGTTCTTTGTCAACAGGTTATTTGTAGTATTTTTCCCTTTCTTCTGGATGATAATTGTACCTTTCCCCCTCCCATTCTAGTTATGTTTTCGTTATGCCTGAAGAAAATGGCACCTGCACCTGCACCTGCACAGATGTGAAGGAGGGATAGCAACATTTTGAAGGAGTAAATGGTAACAGAAAGGAGGCACAAGGATTTAGGACAGGGCAAAAAAACCCAAACAAACAAACGACAAACCAGTCTGAGGTTTTCTCAGAGACTTCAGGTCACACTGAGATATTGGATATGGTTTGCATATGACTGTGCTCCAGATTCTAAGACTAGATTGCTAACTCAGCTTTCATATGGAAAAAAAGTGTTTTTTAAGACTCATGGTTGTGAAGGCAGAGCATGAATAGGTGGAGGAGATATGATCTGTGCCTCTCCAAGTGAGAAAACCAACTGAAAACAGCCACTGTAGGAGGTAGGAACTTCATTTTATCCCTTAAGTCTGCCGCTTTGGGCAATGACCTACTTTAATAACACTCCTACACAATATTCTTCAGTGAGGTTTTGCTCTGCAGAGACCATGTTGAAATGATGGGGCGGGAAATCAATCTTTCCTTGTCTAGTAAAGCCTGAGTCTAGTATCGACTCAGCTGAGCACTGCGAAGGGCAGACATGGGAGCAGTGGCAGACCCAACTCAAAAGACAACACTAGTAAAGCTGCCTCAACACCTACAGCTTCAAGTAAGGGAGCTGTACAGAGGCAGGGCCCAAGTGATTTGGCAGACACGTGAAATCACCGTATCTTTATGCCCTCAGTCATTTCAGTGTAGCTCTTTGGAAACTTTAAGATCCCTGGGTTTGTTGGCAGAGCTCAGAGTGTACTCTTCACGGGCCCATAAGGCTTGCATAGCTTTAGAGATAAATGCTGTCTTTGCGATGGCCTCCCATGTTTAAATAACCAGCTTGGAACATCTCCTAAAGTCTCTCCTAATGCAATAGCACTGTGGATAGCTAGAACTGGAATTATCTCCACATATCCTTTTGGTTTTCATTTTATCTCATGGCATGACGTACTCTAGAGCAAGGTTGTGGGGTTGCCTTGGAGATGGAGGGCTTAACCATAGGGCTATCTATCTGTCATACTGAAATGTTCACATTAGCCAATATAACTGTGAATGCTTTCAACAAACAATTGAGTGAAATGAAGTGACAAAAAGCTTACGAAACGGTCACAGGGGAATTGCATAAACTGAGGTCAGATGTTCAATTTGAGACTGTTACATGACCGAGGAGTTTTGCAGCTGGTTGACAAAAGGAAGCAGGAGGTCAGCTGGTCTCTACTTGTTATAACAACAACCTGTTCTGTTTCTCAAGCAACAAGGTGTCCATAGTCTTTTGGCAGGATGGATCGGGAGGATGATTTCCTCTTTTCCTGGAATAATGTTTGAAAGCTGCAAATGTTTTTCAGCCAATTGAATTTGAGACTTCTCTTGGAAGTGTCAGGATCCTCCCAATCCTAATATACTATGGTGCAGCCTTTGAGTGGATCAGCTGGAACACTTTGGGAATGCACCATCGATTTAGCCAACTTGCAAACAAGTGAGTGGAAAAGAGAAGGACAGAGAGAACCTACAGGTTTGCTGCAACATTCAGCTGGAATAAAACAAAACCGAAAAAAAAAACCAGACAAAAAAAAAACCCAAACATCTGTGCATTGCCTTTATCCCCAATGTTTAGTTTATATCTTCCAAGGCAAATGACCAGCTATGAATAATGTACCCATGGGGAAAGTTTGTTTCTAAACATGAACAGTTAGTGCCTGGCTTATGTCTGGGTGGGTGTGCTGGCTATTTAATAAATATTGAATTTTACTGAGGCAACCACATGAAAGAATTGCTTTGGAGGAATTCAAGGTGAGAATATCTTTATTCTGCATATACATGAACACCAACACCCTTAATGCAGTAGAAGAGAGCCTTTCTCCCTCATCTCCCCCATGCCCCTCTCTGTGCTGAGACCCTTGCAAATTATAACTGAAGTGATATGATCCTTTATATTTCTAGCTGCTTCAGACTATCCCACGCAAAATGCTGGGCTTTTCTGCCACAGTGGCAGGACAAAGAAAAATGGTCTGGGCTAAAGTTATAATTTGTTGTAGTTTAGGAAAAGATGCTGATGGAGTAAGAGCTGCAAAAACATTTACTTCAGCTATGGGAGTCACAAAAGTGAGGGAGCCTGAAAGTGCAGTTCTCATCAGAAATGGTAAATCCAATCACCTAACAGCAGAATATGCCTTTTACGCCTTTTTTTTTGTACATATACCTAAGTCTCTTATCTGAACCCTGCCAACCTTGAAGAGTCTCAGATGCTTTTCAGTACTTACATCCCTCAGTACTCCCTGGGTAAGCAGTGCCAAACATATTCTTCTTCACCCCCTTGGTCCTCTGCAATGCTGCAGTCTGGATGTAATGGCTTTTAGCAAAAGAGTTAACGTCTGATTCATCTCCAGTTACTCCTCTATAAGAAGGAATCTGAGCGTGGTGTTTGTGTCTACATCTGAGAGAGGCAAAATATTACATTATATATGGAAAACCCTCATTCGTGCCTATGTAAATCAGGAATAATTCTGTTTAAATTGGGTGCCATTGAGATGACTATCAGGTCTTGAGAATTCCCAATGTACAGAATATTTTATTCTGTGGTGCAAGTATGGCCAAAGAAAACACAGCAAGGCTCAGGTAGTTAGAGAAATGCTTCCCTAACAATTCCCACCAAAAAATTCTGTTAAAAAGCAGTTAAGGTTGCTCTAGGGCAAAACACACCCACACAAGAAATGACAGGTTAAGGGAACCTTCTTCCCATAAGCTATCGTGCACACCTCATATTAACCACTCCCAGTGACAGACTCCAAACCCCAACAAGAAGCTTCCCTTGTTCTGTGGGATGAAGAAACAAACTAAATACCCATCCCTCCTACACGCCTCGGTGCAAAACCCTCCAGCTCCTGTAACATTAACATTACTGGCTGGTGTGTGCGTAGAGGCTATGGTGATTATGGGTTAAAAAATGGAAGTAAACAAGTGCCCCTCTGAGCATGTGTACTGCTGGTCTCAGGGACTTTGATTTTGTCACATTCTGTTTTCTCTGTGGTTGACCCCTCCACTTAGTAGACCCCTTCCACAATGCAGAGATGAAAAGCCATCTGTTGCTTCTTACTGGACTGGAGAATGAGCTATTTGATATATTTCCACCAGAATACATCTAGTTCCCTTGATGCAAAAATAGCTACGCCTGCATCAGATATTTGTACGGGACTTCTAGATGATTTATTCCCAGCTGAACATGGAGAAATTTTATGTGAACGGGGTTTTGTCACCCAAGGGAATCCCGGACAGAATGATGACAGCACTAAGCCGTAGTTACAATTAAAGCTTCACTTTTTTAACAGAATTTTATGATCAGCATAGCACACAATTTGTAGCATAGGTTAGCTTTGGGTTCCTAGTCACCTGAACCCTCTGCAGATCGGGTCAAATCTTCATACTTGGCTTGCAGTATCAATATAATAGACTCAAAACACATAAAAGAACACAAGTCACTCACTCAATCCTTGGAGGAAGTAGATGATAGTGGAGGCATCCCCGACCACTGAAAGATCATTGGTTTTGCTGTCCAAAAGCAGCAGTTGTGGCCAAGTCCCACTTAGGATGTGCAACAGCTTGATGTTATAGACAGTGCTCTGTGTGTTACTTTGCTTCCCTCTTCTGTGATGGGTTCATCACTGCTGTTTTTTTTAGGTGTATGGAGCCTTCAGGACTGGTAAAGAGAGGAGTAGTCAGCCTAGTGTCCAGAAACATTGAGGCTGATAGGAAGGGGGAGAGGAAGTCTGCCTTCCAGAACCTTCCAGGCCTGATGAGGAGGAAAAAGGGGGCAGACACATGACCAGCTTGGTCACAGAAAATGTCCACTTGCCTTAAAAAAAGGCATTAGTTATGTTAACCATGTTGTGAGAGGTCAGGATTAGGGGATACTGGTTACATATTTGCATTGAAGAAGCCTTTCCTTCAAAGTGTGTTGGTGGTCTTCCATCTACCTTCCCACATAATTCTATACCTTCTCACATCTAGCTGCTACATTCATCCTAGTTTCTTCTGCCCCACAGGGTCACCGTGATCCATACTTACCAGGTTTTGCCTTATTTAAACACTAATACAGGATTACTTCTGCCTTTTTGTGCCCAGGTGCTCTAGGAACAATGTCTTGGCATCACACTAACTGACTTTATCCACTGCCTCTGTGCCACAGGGGGCTCATGAGCCACCTCATACTCCACAGAATGATAATGTGTTGGTCCAGGCACAGAAACCAGGTTTATGTTGGGCTTCAGGGGCCCAACAAAGAATTAAGACAAGTAGATGAAGTACAGTAGTGCTACAGACCTTTGTCCATTGAAAATGAGCTGGAGAAGACTTTGACAAGAGGTATTAGTCTAAGAATGTAATTTGTTTTCATGATGACTTTGAAGATGTTGAGGATGGTAAGACTGAAAACCTTCTTGCTGAATCTACCACACACATGCCAGTGCTGTGACCTGGTCATAGGCTGTTACTTTACCAAGTGTCTCCAAAATTCTGGCCCTGCTTTCCCTGACTGCTGTGATCAGCTCCGACCTGGAAAATTGAAATCATAATGAGCTGTGCTCATTACAGACTGAACATTTTATAGTTCTGTCACAGTGCAAAAGCCCCAGAGAGCAAAGTAATAAAGGTTTGATATGCATTTATAACCTCACCTTTAAAAAGTCAGGATGAAGTTTTTATTTTCCTGTCCTCCAGAAAAATCTATTTATACCATCAAACCCCAGAGAATCAGTACTCATTTAGAAAACTGTAATAACTGTAATGCCTTTTTAATACTAAATGCTAATGTTTTATGCAAATGTAATACACAATATAGAGTAAGCTTGGAGCAGGGGGCTTTTCAAGATATCTATACATGACATGCATGTCTCTACTCATTGGTCTAAGAATATATCAAAATGGGTGGAATCTTTTCTTTGTTTTCATAACAAGAATACACCCCACATGGAAGTCATCAGCATCAATATTAAGCTTTCCTGAGCCATCATTATTAAAAATACATTACACATACACCTGTACAAGTTGAAGTCTTGGAAGAACACGTCTTTTCCCCAGAAATCAAAGTGCTTTCTGTGCGGATGCCTGCAGGGGACAGTGATCATAAAGCAGCCAGAGAGCAAAAGGAATGCTGAGATTTGAGAGCCTGCGTGATTGCCCACAGCTGTACAAACAGTACAGTGGAGAAAACAGATTGACCTTGGCCATGTTTTGAGAGTGCCAGATAACCAGGTCCTTCAACAAGCCCTGTTTCAACGTGAAGAGGAAAGAAAAGACGGTGACCCCAAGGAACATGAGGAAACACAATAATGACTAAAGCAGCAACATTGCAAGTCATCAACTTGAACATCTTCAAGGACTGGTCTGGGATAGAACTGGGTGGTGATGACAGACATCTGCTTTATGTACCTGGCAGCGTGAGAAGTGGATTAGACTGGATATGTGACAGCAGTATCTCAAGTACAAGTAGACGGCACCCTTCAAAACATGAATTATTGTGCATTAAGCATTCCATGAATACCTGTGGCAGTGAAATTTTATACTGTTTGCAGGGAATTTGTAAAAGAATTTAAAAGGCAGGAAGTGTTTTGGTATATTTCTAAATCCACAGGACCATGGCTATCTTTTCTCAGCTTTAGTGCCTGTGTCCTCCTGTAAGGAGAGAACATTGTGGGGGGCCATACTGGCAAACGTTCATCTCGCTGACCTCCCCTTCACCTCTGCAAGTAGATATTTTATTTGCTATTTCCTCACATGACACCCTCCAACACCAAGATCACTTGCAAAAGTGCAAACACTATCACTAGGCTGGCCATCAGCATCCCCTCTAGTTCTTATCTTGGGCTGTGCCCCCCCAGGGTTGTTAAGTTAGATGCTTAACCTGGGGGAATCTCTCTCCGCCCTCCCCGTGGTTGATGGGGGGATCAGCTAACTGGTAGAGAGCTCACTAGATGTTAGGACCATGAACCACGGAGGCTTAATGCAGGATGAAAGCTGAAAATGAACTTCCTTCAGAATCTCCCATGACTCAGAGCAAGCTGTGGAGATGATCCTCAGAATGGTTGTGGGAAAGAGCTTGAGGATTGAAGGAAACCTTATCTTTGCTGTGCTAGAAAACTGAACATTACACAATACTTGTTTTTCTCACCTTGTGAATTCTGCCCCTGCAATGTGCAAATCCTCAGGCATGCATGTGTACCCTGCCATCCAGCATCTTGGTAAATAAAGAAGTTTGGAGAGCTTGTGAAGATCCCTGTTTTCGTAGTTACGAAATAACAAGAGTTCCCTAACCAAGAAAAAAAAAAGTAAAAAAGATGGCAGAAAGGAGGTGGAAGGGGATCAGAAGGTGAAGGTCACCATTCTGTCACTCAGTCGCTGGTGGAGGACTCCCCTCCTAGCACAGGGACTGTGAAAGTGCTTCCCTGTTGAGGTTTCACTCATAGCTGCTGCCAGCTTGGCAGGGACAGCTCTCTCTGATGAAAACAAATTCCTGCTTTCCCCTGACACTGAGCTGCTCCTGGAACACTGTAGCTCTCAAAGAACCCCAGGGACTCTGAGGAGAAACGCTGCATTTACCCTGGCTGGTTTGCCCTCCTCTTTCAAACACTGATTTTATATTCTATAGTCAGCCGAGCAACTCTTTGCAAATTTTACAACCTGTTCTCCCCGGGGCCTGAAGGCATAAAGCATTCACACAGTGCACAACCTGGGAACTGAAGTATAAAATGCACAAAAACACAAGAAGCCTGTACAGAAGCTCTTGAATAAGGTCAGTGAATCTCCTACACCTTTGGGAGTAAGCACTCACCTGAATGATAAATTAAGAGTTAAAAATAGACCATGTTAAAAGCTGATGAGAGCACAGGGAGGTATAGCATATTATTTAGACCTGTCACACAAGAATCCCACATCTGATTTACAAGAAAGTGTATGAAACGTGTCCTCACCAGTATCTGCCAACTCTGTATTGAGACCTTTAGAACAAATTTAGAGGAATGAATAATTACAAATTGCACGTAATGAGTAGCTGGAAAACAGGATAAGATGCAAGACAGGTCTTTCAAAACCAGATCATGCCAAACTAAGTACTTATCTTTCTTAGATGTGATAACTCAGTCTCTTTGGCAGAGGAAGCATGGTAGGTCTCATCTATTGGACCTCAGTAGAGCATTTGATTCAGTGCCACCACTCGGGTGATTAAAAGGCAAACTGGAGAAGGTGGAGATTAGTAGGCAAAGTGTAAAGGGGTGAGGAAATGCCTGAAGGGAAGAAGACTTAATATTGGAAAGGTGCCGTGCTGGAATGAGGGGGTTCCACAAAGACCAGTCTTAGGGCTTTCAATACTTTTACTGACAGTTTAGATATTAAAAAAACCAGGAGTATTGTGAAACATGACTGATGTATGATGAAATATGTCAACAGCAGAAAGCAGAAAGCTGGACGGTGTTGCTGGTACTCAAGAAGTTATGGATATCACAGGCAGAGGTCCCTGAGAGATGAAATTATACAAAGAGTCAAAATGCTGTAATAAGTATTGGATGGAAAAGAAGTTGAAATTATGCCAATAGCATTGTAAAAAAAGACACTGGAGAAACTTCCTCTGGAATACTGTATACAGTTCCAGTTAGCTCTATTTTCAGAAAGCCCTCAAAGAGGAACAGGTGCTTGAAGGGTTGTCCAGGAAAATTATGGGGAATGGACAGCATGTCCTGTCAGACACAGGAAGAATTTCTGCAAAGGATGAGAGAGCTTATAATTTCTCTCCATAAACACCGTGGGGGAACAGGAGCAACAAAGACAAAGTAGTGAACTTGAAGGACAACCTGACCCAAAAATATTTGAATACAAACTGTCCATCAACAAACTGACTCCTAAAATTAGAGGAAAATTCCTACTTACCAGAAGCATGACTAAACAGGCTTCCCACAGAGGAAGACAGCAACAAATATTGCTGATTTTCAGTATGAGGTGTAGTTAGTTTCCAAAGAACCTGTACCACGTGGCTGTCTGCAGCAACGTGGGCCAGGCTCAGTGCTCCAAGGGATCAACTCCTGTCTCTGTCCCCACTCCTGTCCTCAGAGCAGCTGCCAGTGGTCCCGGGAAGGTCTCCCTGGAGTCTGGTCTTACACAAGCAGGTGTCTCACTGGATACACAGGCTGGGAGGCAAATCTTTGAACCTGTCTCTCAGCCCTCAAGGAAGGTCGCTCCCTTTTCTCACAGTGCTGTGCAAGACATAAAATCCTCTTCTATTTCTCCAGCTGCCCCGGGCATTGCTTAATACTTGCCAGTTTTGCAAAGGTGCTCCCCATTTTGATCTAAGGCAGTAGTTAAACGGCTCGTTTCTCCAGGCCAGGTGCTTCCTCCACCAAGGCACCAGAGAAGACGCAGGCCCTGTGGCAGGCAGGTTGCTGAGCCCCTCTGCAGCATTTCTGCCCCTGCCGCTGGGGTTGCAGTGTGCCGTGCTCTCGGCTGCGGCAGCACAAGCATCTGCAGGGACCCACCAGAGCAAGCACCAGGTCTGGTGAAAACACACGCACCAGGAAGGTGCGCGCAGGCTGGTGGGGAGAGGAGGAGGAAGGGGAGGCGTGCAGCTACTGCTCATTATCCATATTATGGCTACACATCTGTAGTGGGCCAGCCACCTTTCTCACTGTGTGGAAAGACACATGGATTTTAAAAAGTTTCCAGACCTGACTACTTTATAAACAGTATGTTGACCATGGTGGATGGCCAGGTGCACATCACAGAAGTGTTTTTTTCATATTTATGAACTCCAAAACCTGGTTCTTGGAAGAAGGGGCAGAGGAGAGTGTGGGTCAGGCAACAGCACTGTGAGCTCTGCCAACTGTGAGCTCAACTCATCTGGAGCACCTCAGACCTCCAAAGCCATTGATCATCTCTTTGGGACTGGCTTTCTAGATGTGTTCAAAGCGAAGCACACTTTCACCTCCGCTGCTTTGCCATGCAGCTGCGCCACCCGCCCACCCCATGAGCCCAAGGCTGACCGCCAGGAAAATGCCCTTTGTCACCTTGACACGGCTGGCTACGCCAAGTTTACTGAACCACCCACCTTTTTTCTTCAGCGTGGTACTGGCCTTGCAAGAACTGGAACTCCTCCAAATCCTCCTTGAAGCTGCCCCCTCTCTGCTCTTCCTCCTCATTGCTGTCAGCGGCGTTCTGTGGCCAGAGGAAGGAGTTGGGTACCTGCCGGGTGTCCCCCCCACCCCAGGAAAGAGGCATCTGCTGGGAAAGCGACTTTTCCTTTGCACATGTTGGCATCAAGGAGATGCGCTGAACTTGTCCATCTGTGTAGCTCACATGTATGTAAGCTCTGCTGGCACTCAGGAGTCCCCTCAGTTTTGAGAAGGGGATCTGGCCAGTTTTCATAGAAAGTGTTAACAGGGAACACACTGCGAGCAAGCTTGTGGAGGGCAGGGGGGTATGTGACAGGGCTGTATTTTTAATTCTCTGTTAGCACAGTACAATCCTGGCCCGAGCCCAGGGCCTCTCAGAGCCATCCAATACCTATTCTAATGGTGACAGTGTTTAGAGGTAGACCCGTTCCTAGGCAGAGTGGACACACAATTGTCCCAATAAATAGTTCAGGAGTCTATCTTTAGAGCAGAGCTCCAGCACATAGGGAGAAAATTTGCTATTTCATCTGCTTCTTTATATGTTGGCCCCGATATCCCAGTCTGGCTGACCTTTTACTAGTGTAAAACCTCCAAGAGCTATTTTCATCCTAGTGTAAATCAGCGTAGCTTCATCGTTGGCATCACAGGAGTTTCTTATCTCATGGGGACTGTCCTAGCACAACCTTCCTCCCAAGTACACTTCTGGTCTGGAGATGACAGGATCTGCTGTACGTGCTAACTGCTGCTGGCTGTGTCTGTCCCCAATCCGCCAGGAGAATCCTGAGCCAATCATTTAGGATTTCCCTTTTCCCTTCCTTAAGAATAGCCCCTACCAGTAACACAGTAGTAACTGGTAGTAACAAGTACCAGTATCTTCCCATCAGGCAGTGTTCCTGCCACCCTGCTCCCTCACTGCAGCTGGACTCCTCCCAGGTGAGGACTGTAGCACGTCTGCTGTGGTTGAGAGAGGGAGGGAGGTGCCTGCAAAAAGTAATTTATCCCTCCGAAAATCTGAGGGAGTGCCCGGGACAGCTGTGCTCTTGATGCCAGTGCTTCATTTAGACACCTAAAATGAGGTGGGGGTAAATCCACAGCCGCCTTCTTCTCAGGCATGATGTTTCACAAGCAGAAGCCTTGTAATTCTCCTCCTGCTTGGTGCTCTCAGGCGCTATGTGTTAGGTAGGATGTTAGATAACGTACGCCCTCCCACGTTCTGGCCAAGCTCTTTCCCCCAAGTGGCATCAATGATGGCTTTCATCTTGCTACACTAGATATTCAACATCACTTAGTGTAAAGGATGCATGTTTTCATATCTGGCTGAGATCAATAAACAGCTCCTATCTACGGCATGGCAACAACTGCCTGTGACACCGGGGGTCTGCATTTTGGGATGTAATGGTTGTCGAAATTGCTATCTTTTGTAATCAAGAGCCTGAGAGTCTTTCTTGGGAAGATTTGCATTGCATGATCAACAGCAACCCTAGTCCAAGCCAAGTTGATGAAAGGGACAGTTAATCCAAAGAGCCAAGTGACTGGAATGTGCCCTGCTCTGGGAGGGGGGGCATCACTCATCTATGTGCTTACGGCTAGCTATGGCTGGTGTAGCTGAAGCTGGTAGTTAGCCAGGGTTTGGGGGCTGGTTGATGGTTTGTTGGGTGTTGGGTTTTTTTTAAGTAAGAAAAACATCCACAGTTGTTCCACAGGAAAAGAACAAGTAATCTACCCACATGGAATATATGGAGTTGTCCTTGTTTCCTCCTTGCTTACTTTCACCTTCTGCTAATGTAAGTTGGGTGACAAGATTTTTCCAAATGCCAAATTAGGATAAACAGCAGTTGGGTGCAACAGATGAGGAAGAATGATGGGCAGGCTTTTAAGAAATGAGTAATGTGTGCACCGGGCACATACTGAAATGCGTAAAATACTTACAGTAAAAATACTTACAGTATTTTACAAAAGTGGGCAAAGGAGGTTAACTTATCTACACAGGCAGAGTCCTATAGTTGTAGGCTCTCTGTGCTTCACTGCCCACTCTCCCCTTCCCCTGGGGGCTGCTGCTGAGATGGGACAGCTGAGCTGCATGTGAAGCAACTCCTAACCCACTGAAGTTTTCAACCTGACACGTTAAAACAAACTCCCCCTCACCCAAGCAGGGGAGTGAAAATAAGCCCAAGGCGTGATTCTCCATGGAGGTAAAACACCCCAGGTGACACAGCCCTGAAACGTGGGTCATTTCCACAGTGGTTTGCCCCTGCTTTGCACAGATGCCTGTTCCTACGCAGTGCCCAGTGCAGTGAGGGACACACTCTGAGTCACGTGTAGTGCAAAGTCAGGTCCAAGCTGACCACATGTGAAACATCTGCCAGAAGCCAACCTGTGAAGTGGGCTCTCCTTGCCATTGATCCTGAAGAGCTGCGCACGCCCTGGCAATGGAGAAACATCTCTAAAACCCATCCAAACCTTAGAGGAAACAGCAATGATGGTCAGCTAGAGCCACGTGAAACTGCATACATAGGCAACATTGCCTATGCTGTCTGAGTACCACTTGGCTGCACGCAAAAGATATGATTAACAAGTGCAAAGGCTTGAATAAATGAGTTTTAATGTGTTCCCTTCCTCTTAGCTGAAGTCCATCCCCTGACTGTATGTACTTTCCTAGCCTGCTGCAATATGAAGTAAGATGAGTTGGCATTAATCATAAGCAAAGGTACCAAAACATGGCAAGCCCACACCTGGTGCTTGCTAGAGCAGACCCGGGGAGCACTGAGCTTCTGGGCACCTGGTTGGGTCTGTCTGGCCAAAACCATTTCTCTGGGCTCCCCACCTGAACCAGCAAAGCTGACTTCTGTCACTCCAAAGACAGAAGGACATGACTGGGACCGGCTCACACCGCTCACGGGAAGATGGAAATGACCAGGCTAGAACAGGGACCTGGCAGAAGACATTGGATAGTTGTGTATGCTGTCCTGCTGCCATTGGAGGAAGGGGAAACAACAGATGTGGGAGCAGGGACAGTAGTTTTTATGCTCCCATTGCAGCTTCCCAAGCTCTGGTGTAGCTAAAATATGTAGCAGAACCACAACCATTCCAGCTGCTTACTTTGCCAGTGGTAAGAGCCAAACTTGCCTCACGTCAGCATTCCCTGCGTCTTGCTGCCTCAATGCCCAGAAGCAGCTCTGTTTCTATTGATGAAAGGAAGAAAATGCTTTTACTTCTCTGTCTGGCTTAGAAAAGCCACAAGGCAACAGAGCAGATAGGAGAGCTCAGAGAAGCCTCATAAAGGAGGAAGAGCCCAGGTTATGTGGGGCCAGGTGCCCAGCAAGTCCCCAAGCCGGCCATTCTCAGGTAACCTAGCATGCCCCTCAATGAGGCCACCTGAGCTCTGGTGGAACCCAAAGCATGGGGCTTGGGAGGTGGCATAGCTGAGAGGGATTAACGCTGCTGTGCCCTACGTGCTGTAAGTTTCCACTGCTTACGTGCTGGGAGGGAGCGAGCTCCTCCTGCCCGGCATGTGGCTGCCTGGCCCCCACCATCAGCCCCACTTGGATTCACATGCACCACGCAATGCCTTCATGCAGATATATTTATCAAGCTAAAAAAAGTTCTGGTTAACTGTTGTGTTGACGGTGAGGCCTCGCTGTGCTATCTAGGAGGGAAAAAGAGGCCACCTGGAGCTGCAAAAAAATCTCACAAGCTTGCAAAATAAGGAGGGCAGCACACTGGTGGGAGGTTGGATAATCAGTGGAGTGTCAGAATTCCGGCAGCAATAGAGAAATGACTTATTTTCACCCTGCAGTCCCTCCCCCAACCAAAAGAAAAAAAAATATTTTACTTTTTACATATTCCCTGGAATATGTGATTTTAGTAGAAGTGCACTTTACACTCTTTTTATGAGAGAGAATCCAGCCCAGTGGGAAAAAATCATTCTTGGAATAACTTTCAATGAAATCAACACTTACAACTGGACTGACTTTGGCGTAACAAGTCCTCAGGATATTGGTGGCTGCTACAGTCATGTTTTTGTAGGCAGTCTGGATCTACTAGTTTTCCGAGTATAATAATTGCAGTAAGAACTGCAATGTTTTGTAACCAAACTAGTTTATGCTGGCAAAAGCCCTACTTTGGATGATAGTGAGGTGGCTTACTTATACTGTTAAATTTCTTTCAGTTCTCTTTTGAGAATTGCTATTCTATTATAAAATGTCTTTATGCTGTCTGCACAATAGGGGTGATTACTTCTGCACTGTCATAACTGTACCATTTTCTATTGTAGACAAGCTAAATTGTTTAAACTTTTGTTATATTTTATAAAATACTAACATTAAAACATGGTTTGGGGAAGAAAGAAACTACTGACTTAAAAAAAAAATAAAAATAGTGATGCCCTAGATTAGCCTGCAAGGCAAGTTCTGTGTGACAGTAAGAGAACAGAAGTCACAAAGAAATCTAGAATATTTTATTTCAATATTTCTATCAGGCTTGGGGTCTTTATTTCCTAAGCTCCATGTATAACCATCTGCATGGATCCAGAGCCTATATATTTCTATTTTAATTTCTAAGATCCAAGGTTATCTTCCTTGCAGCATGCAGAGAAACTGGGTAGGACTTTGTATGTGATAACACTTAGTGTCATAACCATTTAGAAATGCATTAGCACTCTGGTATCACTGCTTGGCCAGGACATCGGGCAATGGGACACCAACAGCCTTGTCATTGCCAGTTCAGCTGCAAACATGTCAAAGGAGCTTTTGGAAAGTGGGTGTTCACTGGGAGCATCTCCTGAAAGTGGAAAGCAGCGTGAAGCATGAAATATGGGACAAAGGCTGATGCCGCTGTCTCTTTAAAGGTGAGATTTCACCTTGTATTCTGTCAGGGAGAGAATAGAAATAGATAGGCTCCAAAGGCTTTGAAAGCAAAGGCAAGCAGCTGTGTTTGGTGGTTTAAAAATAGAGGAAACTCAATCTGTGCTTGTTGAGAGTTTACAGCATTTCCATAGGTATAACATGCAATTTAGAAAAACAACAGATCAGTGCCGTACTGTTCCTTAAAATAAGCCCCCAGGTGACTCACACAACATCTCATCAGAGGCAGGAGGAATGAAGGAGAAAGTCTGTGTAGGAACCTAGCAGGCTAGATCTACCTAGATCTACCAGCAAAGAAGGGGCTCTGGGCTACCTGAATGTGCAGATTGCTTCTGAGTGGCCCATTGTGGATTATACTAATGAAAACCAGTTCCTTTGGCCTAGAGCCTCCCCTTGATGATCCGTGTCCTGAGGCAACTTGGAGCTCACATCAATTAGGCTGCCAGGGGCAGGAGGAATTTGCTGTGGGGGTGGCAGGGCCATTCTGGCACCCTGCAGCCGCCTTTCCCCAGGGCTCCTCACTCTCTCACCAGTCATGGGAGTGGTGCATATCCTTGATGCCACAGACAGCAATGGGGCCTTGAGACACCAGGGAAGGTCCCACAGCAACCTGGGGCGCAGCAAAATCCCTCCACCTGCTGCGCCTCTCCAGATGAGTCCATCTGCACGGACAGAGTAGGACCATCAGCCACAATGTACACGGGCTTGTGGAAGTTGGGTTGAGTGCTTCTCCTACTGGGATAAAGATGTCATTGGAAAGGGGTGACAAAATGGCAAGGAAAGAGAACAACTTTTGCAGCAGCTCTATGAATAAATATCCACAGGGCAAACACGCATGTGTCTCACAACCAGAGAAAGGATGTTGCAGCAATCCAGGTATAAGAGATGGAGAAGGAGACTCTCGCACATTTTTGGCTGTGAGGCTTGCTAAAAAAAGACCGTATCTTGTAGATATTATCCGAAAATAGTCTGCAAGGCTAAAAATAGCATGGGTACATCAAGGTTTAAAAAGAGATCAGAACTGGAGCCTAGGAAGATTGGGAAAGTCATATGAGATACAGAAAATCAGCATGAATTTTACAGCCTATAAAAGACAAAGAAATGGAAATTAAATTATATTCACACTACCTAGTCTCAGCCTTCAGTCACCTGAGCCAAAACAAGCAGACAGTTTTATTTACTGGTTTTTCATTTTTCCTGGTATGTACAAACTGAAGGTGCTGTATGCCAGACCTCCCGTGCTTCTCGTGTACAAACCATATTTCTTGCTTGCACAGGCCTTGCTCTTCTGCCAACACCTCAAGCATGTGCTTTGGTGGCTACCTCAAAAACTGCCTGGAGGACTGAAAAGGGGAGAAGCAAGAAACTGTCTGTGTCTGGAGGAGCAGGCTGTGTGTGAACCCCACTGCTTTCTGCAGCCCAGACACCTGCTTCAGGCTTGTGGGGTTTTTCAAAGTGTTTCATGTGCTGCTTTCTCGGGCCAGTGGGTTAGGATGCCCACCAAGGGAGGCTGGTGCCCTGATCTCGAGCATGCTGGTGCCAAACCAGAGAGCAGCAGCCAGCAGCCCCGGCCATGAACGGGGACCAGCAGCTCACAGGGGCAGCTGCCTGGCAAGTCTTGCCACCACCAGGGGCATGGCTGCCTGCCTGAGGGGCATTTGGGACTTCAGTTTTAGACTCAGGACCCTTAGTTAAGGATATATCCTGCTCAGGTACTCTAATTTTTCATCTGATTTAACCCTCCATCCCTGCTCAAGGGTATTAAGGGTTTCATTTTGCAGCGGGACCCAGATAAATGAAGAGCTTACGGTGAAAGGACAAGGTAAGCAGAGGAGCGGCAGCAGAGGCTGATCCTTGTCCCTTCTAGGGGACAGCACAGAGCCCTGTCATTCCTGCTGCGTGTTGCTGCAAGAACGGGACAGAAACTGGCTCAGCAAGGCTTGGCAGCCCCTGTATGAAGACCCAGTGCTCAGTCCTGGGAGAAACGAGGGCACCATGGGGGGAGCAGGCAGCCTGCTGGGGCAGCTGCAGCATCTCCTGGGGTGGCACGGGCAGAGGAAGGGAGGGAACAGCCCTTCTCAATGCCCTCAGAGGAAGGGAGGGAAGAGCCCTTCTCAATGCCTCAATGTGCAATCATAGCCTGTACGCAGCCATATGGCCAAGAAGACCCAAGTCTACTTCCAGCTGTAGTTGAAGGGTTAATGCCCCAGTCTACCCACCCTGGCGGGTCACCATTCTCCTGCTGACCATGGCTACCCCCCCCCAGGTCTGTCAGCAAAACTGCTTGTTAGTGCTGCCCTCAGCCCTGTGGAGCGGAAGGGAGCCACGTTAGCTCGAGCAGCTCGAGCAGCTCAAGCAGCTGAAGTGCAAGGTCTGCCCGAGTCTAGTTCATTGCCAGTAAATAGGTCAAGGAAGGCTGGTGGGGGCCCCAGTCACCTCCTCAGCCCACAGACCTGGAGTTGAAAGGTCAGTTTATATACCTCGGGGGGGGTTTGCCCCAACACCCAGAAGCTAAGGCAGCCGACGTTTGCTTTCCATGGCTCCTGTTTGGTGCGAGCTACACCAAAAGGGTGAGTTTGGTCAGAGGAACTCTGGATATGCCCAACCTTTTCTCATCCCCACACTCTCCTTGTCTGCCTCTTCCCCCCTCGGCAGTTATCTCTAGCTAGCAAGGTGGGGAAGAAAAGCCCCACCACCCTGTGCCTGCTGCCAGGGGCACAGTCCCTCCCTGCTGGAACCAGGTGTGAAAGCATGGGGGTGCAGATGGTCCTGGCCACGCACAGTGTCCACTCCTCTGCCTCCGTGGGGCAGGAGAATGGTGCTGCTGAGCTGGTGCCTCACACCAGTGATTTTCGTACACCTAGTCGCTTGTGGCTAGGAAAAAACTGTCTTGGTGCTGCTTTAAACACTGGGACCTTGACTGCTGGGCCCTGGCAAGGTAAAGGAGACAGACGTGCTCTCCTCATACGTGTAATACATGTCCTGTGGTGTAGATGGGTTTGAGGTTGAGCTTATGAGAGCAAAGAATTTGCAAGTTCTCACCTCTTCCTTCTCGAGCGCTCTCAAACCGCACACTCAAAACAAACCACTTCCTCGCAAGCTTCTGTACTACAAAATTTTGTGTAATTCAGAACTGTAGAATCACTTTCTCTGGGTACCTTAGTGAGCATCAGTGTGAGATCCTCTGACAAGGGATCCGAGGAGTCTTGGTGTTCACTTCTCCAGACAGGCAAGAACCTTATTCTCTCTAAATAAGATGATTATCAAGGGGGTGTTTGTGCCCATTCTTGTTTTTGGGGACTCTCCTTTCCCTTTGCTGCCATGACTCATAAAACTTGTTAAACCAGAGTACGCCTAGTAGGAGAACATTTAATTACATAGCAGTTGCAGGGTAGTGATGGAATTTATGCTTGACAGGCTGACGGCAAGATGGCTTTATCTACAAAGCTGTTCAGATGTCAGTATAGCCAATTCCACCTCTAAGGCTGGGCAAGCCATACCAGGCACCAAACCCAGCAAGGAGGAAGGTAAAATACATGCCAGCAGCAGGCTTGAGACACTGGTGGTTTGCATAAACAACCTGAAAACGTGCCTGTCATCACCACGTCTGGGTCAAGGTGTGGAAACATTATCTGGTAAACCAACAGTCTCACACTGCAGAGTGACCTAGATAGGAAATACAATGCAGGGAGGGAGAAGGTGAGACTGCGCTGTTGTAACACATGGATCAGGTTATTTGCTGCTGCTTTTATCTGTCTATAAGAGTTTAATAGTCAATAAAACAGTTGGAAACAAGTTCTGGCCTCTCCCTTCCTTCTTAGGCACTCTCACACCAACACAGCGGGCAGCCAGACCAATTTATGAACAATGTATTTCAGTACTTAGCAAAATACTAACAAAATATTCTGAAAACCTCTGTACACATCTCAGCTATGTTTGCACCACTTCAAGAGCACAGCCTTAAGGTTTCTGTGAAGCTGCTCAGTCGGATTACACCAACATTGGAGTGACTACTCTGCTTTTGTGTGTGTAAACAGGTTTGTTTACATGAAGAAAACTCTTTCCACTCTGGCCTTTGAGATTGCAGTCGGTGATTCAGTTGAAGCAGGCTAGGATGATTTTGCTCACTGGAATTGAAAAGCAAAGTGAAGTGTTTGGAAACTAATGCATGCTGCTGTTTTTCGAAATCTCTTCCCATTTGAACATGTTTTGTCATGGTGTACTTGAAAGCCATACATATGACCAAGTAATTTGTCATCAGTTTTGGTTTGTTTTTTAACTTGTACTTTATAATCAGCACATTGTATCATACATTCTAGCCCATCTAATATCAGATTGTTCCAGTTTTAAAACTCTACCATAAAACCTTAGCATGCTGTTCTGGCATGGAAAGCACATCTCCCTCACCTTTAAAGAAACTATATTTGGATGATGATTCCAGGAAGGCAGAGGGATAATAATGTTGTAGGGCAATGTCTTAGTATTCCTGTATTATAATTTTCATATTATTTTGATAACAACGAAATAAAGATCTCTCTTAATTCTGAAATTGATGGCAGGAAGAAAAACATTTAAACATTGCATATCAAAGATCCTTGAGACCAAATAACTTATCTATAGCCCAGTGTGTTCAATATACAGTCTGTATTGTATGGTTTGCTTTCATTGTTCTGTAGACAGAACACCTCTCAAATTAGCTTTGCTGGCTCCAAACTACTGTGCTTAGTCAAAATTAAGCCTCTTTTTTACATTTTCAGATTTTTTCATCAAAATAATCAAACAGGTAATGGAATATTCCTCTTTCAAACATATAGGAACCAAGATTTTGATATTATTGAGGCTGAGCTATCAGAAGTCAGAGTGAAATTTTCCTTTTTCGATCCCTATTTAAGTTGGGTTGTTTTTTTTTAAAAATAATACAAGGAAGCTTGACCCCAACAAAACTTAGGCCCCACATTTAAACTGTAAATCTTGGAAAATGCACTGTAGCTAAATTTTGGAAGACAATGCTTTTTATTCTGCTGTCACAATCAAGGGACCTACATTAATGGAAATGGAGAGTGTTAGGACAGATTTTTCTAGCTTCTCTGGCAGTCAATGGTTTTCTTCTATATTTACGTATTTTTTAGAAACAAAGTTTCAACTGTTTTGCTCTTGGGACTTACTCCAGAGTTATGTTTGTGATTACTCTGTTGCATATTATCTCAGTCATGACAGTCCATCAGAGCAATGAAAAAACTTCCACATGGTAAACTTGAGGAATTCTTGCAGCATTTATTGCTGTTTTCACTGATCCCAGTGAAAGCATTTCTCCGTTCATTCTGGGGAGTGAAAGTTCTCCTCTTCAGGAGTATTTAATGACTGGTTGAGGGAACATCAGGTATCTTTCCTTGTCATTTGCAGCTGACCGTCCCTGTGACTGCATTTTCCACTCTGCCAGCAGCAGTTTCTGTGTAGGATCTAAGGGAATTTCTCCCCACACAAACGTTTTTGGGAAGAGCCTTCCATCTTAATTATTCCCCTCTCAACCTGGCTGCAGACCTCATCTTACATTCAAAGAGATCCTTCCCCTTCCCAGTCCTACCACGCTGTTGGTGACTCTCCTTCCCCTGCCTGCGTCGGGGCCCGGCGCTCCTCAGCAGAGCGGCATTGCAAAACCTCCTCGGGGATGAAGACCTCCTCTATTTATAGAGCGCTGAGGCTGATGAAAGTTTCCAGAGAGCATTCTGGAAGGGCTCCCATCTAGCTGCTCTGAGGGCTTACAAAGGGAAACCAGCTTTCTACCTTGCTTCGTAGCCCTGCCCTGCGTACAGCACTCCCTGAACCTTCGCAGTAAATTACGTAGTGTACCAGGCAAGCATTTGATGTTCTACATCGGCGTTTATGAATCTTGGAAGAAGTTTTCTTCCTCACATGCCTCATCCATATCCGGATTACAAATGCAAAATCAGAGGCTTGGGGCAGATTCTCTAATGTGAAGCCCCATCTTCCATTGATTTTTACCCTAGGTCTGTGATTCAATGCTATCTTAAGATAACAGAGAGGGAGAACTGTTTTTAGCTTCGTGCTGCAGTTTTTTTCTTGTAAGATTCAGTCCCTTGAGGCTGGTATTTTAAAATCAAAAATAAGGTTCTGTTAACAAATCCACTACTGAGTGTTGCTTCACAAAATATGATTCAGTGCTTCTTTTATTATTTCACAAATGAAATACGAAATATTTCTTAAAACAGGGGAGAAATGGTCACCCTAACTAAAATATGGTAGTGGCCTGGGTACACAGAGTAGGCATATCCACAAACACACGAGCCTTTGTGTGTATATGAGCTAGCCATGTTTGGCCTCTCAATTGATGAGTTGCTGTTTATTTAAAAAAAAAAAAAAAAAAAGGGAAAAGAAAAAAAAAAGAGGCAGCAAACCCTTAACTACTTTTGCCCACAGCACGTGGCTTTTAGTGGAGGATATGTTTGCACAAAAGAGGAGTGTTGCCTCCCACCCAAATTTCAACAATGCTCAGCATTTGGTAAATAGGGGAGGACAGAGTATCTATCTATTCTCACTATCCCCTCCAGTTCAAACTCTGTCTGTATCACAGAGTCAGGAAACTATAATCTGAGGAACCTTTTCAGGAATCGGGTTTTTTTGTAATGAAAACTCCCGAACATGGTCCTAGTATTAGACACAATTAACCACAGTCTGAGGTTAACCTCCCCAAAACCCAACCAACCAACAACAAAAAGACCCCATCAACAACGACCGGAAAAAAGAGAGAATAATGCAAGGGAGAAAATATAAGCCTAATAAAACAGTAAAGAAAAAAGTGAAATCCACCTCCTGACAAGATAAGCATTATCATCTCCAATTGCACCGTGGGTGGATGAAGAATGTGTAAATTGCTTGCTGACCTTTTTTTTTTTGCTCCTGCATAAAAATGAAAGGCCATTTCTTCTAGTACCAATACATGCCATCTTATCACTAAGTCACTAATTAGCTAGCTGGGTGAGCAAGGAACGGGTTCAGGGGTAGCAATTCTAAGTGACAAACCGATGCAGCACGATAGTAAGACTCAGATGCAACCCAGCCTTAATTACAGCTCTGTAGCACGTACTATCACTCCAAGAACAACTCAAAGACATTAATAATTCATATTCAGCTGTGTGCTTGTATGAACTCCTGGTAAGTTTAATTTTACAGGACCTAATATTTAGGTATTGCTTTGTAAAGGCTCTCCAGCATAAAATTCCAGCAGTATATTTTACTGGATTCATTAACAGCATTTTGCCATCTGAATGTTCATTGAAGGAGATAAAGGAGTTTAGATCATGCAGGGAGAAGACAACAATTTTTCATACTAAGATAGGAATTTAAATGACGATATATCTACTACTAGAATTCCTGGTTTATTATTATTTTTAAATACCTGTCCTTTGTATAAGTTGCTTGGGAAGCATTTTAAAAGATGCTGAAATGTCTTTCTCTGGTATTATTCGCACAGAATTGTTCTTGTTAGCGTAGGAAACTAGAAGACCCACAACACCATCATAATGAGTGTGCCTCAGTATTACAATTTTTAATACCACATTTGTTCAGTTCTAAAATCTCAAGACCTATTTCAATCAACAGAGAGAACTTTTCAACTACTAAAACATGATAAGAAAAATAAAGAAACTGACTTAGAAAATGTAAAAGTCCCTGACATGCTGTTAACAGAATCAACAGCCTAAAGCACCTCTCCCCCCATCCTTAGACAGCAGAATGGGCTGATGCTAGCCATTATCCTGCTGGCCAATATCCCGCACTTCAGATTTGCCCATTCAATGCAGTTTCAAGAGGAAAGGCTTCTCTGTTTGGGAGAAGGTAGAAATGGGTCAAGTTGTATAATATGAAGTAAATAAGAGTGAAATGACGTGACACGACTGAGTCAGTTCACCATTCTGACTTGGGTGGTCCTGCTTCTCCCTCCCTGACTCCTGGCCCTGCTGGCCCACACCCTCTCTTGCACCACATCAAACCGCTTGGGAAACCGATCCAACTCGTTAATCCAACAGAAAACTATTCTCTTGAACTGACTCACCAAAGGGGTTGACAAGCGTGGTGCTAAGGAGTGTGCTACAGGAGGGAGCAGAACCACCCCTTTCAGGGGGCAGCAACTCAACACTCCTGACTTCAACGCAGGACAATCAAAGAAAGGGCTGCAGAAGGGCACAAGAGGAGGGCAGGAGGCAAATAGAAGGTGTAAAAGGCATGGTGTAAAAGCCTGTGTCTTTGTGAAGGATGGAAATGCAAGAAAAGGCATCACAAAGCCCTTGAGATGGGAGAGACACTCCCATTGCCTCCCATTGAGGGGGGCAATGACAGGAGAGCAATGGGACATTACACCCTAATACGCATCAGAAGGTAGAATGGGAGCCCAGAGGCACTGTCCTGGCAGAAGGGGGGATGGTGAATGAGGAGAACATGGTGTCGAGCTGCACTGAGCCCATCTACATCGGGATGGCTCTTCAGGGTTCAGGCTCACAATGCCTCTGTGTGTGTGTGTGTGTGTGTGTGTGTGTGTGTCTAGCCAGCCCTGGCAAAGGTGAGATCTTCGGGACAGATGTGCTATCTTGACAGTTTAACAAAACATGAGCTATAATACTGTATCTCCATTGTTCAAGAAAAAGGGGAGGACACCATTGTTCACTTGGAAAACAAACAAAAATGAAACCTGCCCCCATTCTTCTCGAGAATTCTCAAGAAATTGCCTCATCAAAAAAAAAAATCCAACCCCTATGTCTTATTGAGGATTAACACCTAGTCAGTCTTATCGGCTCAGAAACTCCCTTGCTATTATCTTTTCCTTCCTCTCTTAAATTACTGAGACAGGTTTCTCCTTTCATAGCAGCAAATGTTTTAAGTTCACTGTTTCCTTAGAATCTCTCTTACTGGTACAAGTGCCTTAACAAAAAAATCTAGAGGTATCAGAAATTGTGCCAGCCAGCTGGGGAAAGGGACAAGAAATTGCATCTTCACCCAAAGATCAAGTGTCCACTATTTTATCAAACACATCTCTATGGTTTCAGGAACAGTTCTTGACTTCCTCTCTTGAGCTCTAGATAGTAGTTTCTAGGGAATCAGGAAAAAAAGTGGAGACTGTAACCCATTAAACAGCACGATATATTGCGATGCACGAGCTGAGGGGCTCTCAAGCTTTGCAATGCAAGGGGCACAACAGAGCAAACTGTCCTTCTTGCCCACATCCAGGGCATCCCTGTTCTCTTTTCCAAATAAAAGGCCAGGCCCTGGCAGAGGAGAGAACTACGTGCCTGGCAGCTAACAGACAAGGAAAGAGAAAATATGATGTGCAATAAACCAGGTACGTGCAAAATAATCATGGCAAGCCACATCATCCTAATACTGCTCGGCATTGTTTCCACCTTGATGATCTTTCAGCATGTCATGATGCTGAATCATGATGACACAAGGGGCAGGAAGCACATATCAGATGCAAAGTGAAAAGTTCATGTTATGATTGTGGCCCTGCAAAGCGCTGGAGAGTTTTTCTTTATGTTGGAGAAGTCCCTTGTTCTCACTCTGGTAGACTTGTCTGCACCGAAATCAAGTAAAGCTTCCGGAGGAGCTCAGATAAATTTGACCTACAAACTGATAAAACAGGAATTTATTATTTTTTTTTTCCAAAACTGCTTATCGCTCTATCAGCGTGTGGATTTCAAGTAGTGTTTAAAAAATGTTCTTTCTAACTAACTTTCTGTTCATAACTGGACTTCAAGCACCCCGAGGGCCTGCTGGCTTGCTTAAGTTAGAGGCCAAAAATGTACATAATTGTCAATCTTCAGCAAGACAGGGAGTTCTTTTCTAACTAAAGCCAGAAATACTCCCTCTGGAGAAACCTCACAAACAATGTAGAAAAAGCTTTTGAACTTTCCACAAAGTTTAAAAAGAGGACAAAACTGGAATGAGTCAATCTTGAGCATTTTCTAAGCTCTGCTGCATTTCCACAGCTTTACAGATACAAACATCTGGTAGCAGCATTTTCAGTTAAAAAAAAAAAAAGAAAGACATTGTATTGTACTTCACTAGCATATTTCATTTTTATTTAAACATGAATAAAATTATTAAAATAGTCAAATATTTTAATATATGTAAATCTCTCTGGATCAACCCTGAACATATTTTTGGTGTAATAAAAATAGGCTCTATTCCCAGAGAAGCAAAGGCGTATCACTTCAGAGAGACAGGGGCAGCAAAAACAATTTTAGTTGCAGAGCCTGGAGGAATCCCACAATATTAAACACACGTTTACACAAAGTAATTGAGAATACTTCTCCTTATAATTTAGCCCAACGCTTATAATCTCAGATTATAATGAAAGGTTTTTACTTTATACACTACACCATTATGATATTCAGTGATAAGAAATCAAATTATTCTGTTAGTTTAATTTCAGCAGAAACTTTTAGGGCAACTCTCCAATGGCACTAAGCAGGATGGGAGGTGGCCCAGGTTACCGTGGGTTATTTTCAGGTCTCTGAGCCCAATTCTCTGTTGTCCCAAGGTCTGTGTGCCCCATCATACTATGACAGAAGAATATCAAGCTCTTTGCAGAGCGGAGAGCTGAAGCATCCATCTAGAGAACTGCTGAGGCCCCTTAGCTTGTGCTGGCCACAGAGTGACTTGACCTTGTGGTCCGTCATGTGCTCCTCCATAATGGTCAGCGTGAGCAGAGCCAGTCAGTCACCTGCCACCTCCCTGATCCCCTCTAATGGGGGACCCTTTCCTTGCTTTGCAGAAACAAGGGGCAGGGGGGGTACCTGGGAGATGAATAAGCCACACTAACCCCTCGAGTACCTCAGGAAAAGAGTGTGCATTCAACAAAGGAGCACTTGCATAGCCTTGTGGATGTTCTTTGTACAGTTTGTCCTGATTAGAAAGGAAGTGAGTTTAACAGAGAATCCGACCCACACAAACAGTTCTCTAGTTTTATTTGGAAAAGCTGCAAACCTGTTACAGTTCACTTGCTGGTATGAAAAGCAAGCTTGAAAAATGCCACCGTTGAGATCAGTGAATAATGGTTTAAGTGGAATAAGAGCGGTCAGGCTGAAGAACACAGTGCAGTGGTCTGGGGCGGGGGTGGGGGGAGAGAGTAAATGCTACAAGCCCCCCAGGTTCTGAAATTTAATCGCAATGCTGTTGTGGACACACATCTGTCTGACACCTTACACTCCCACCAACCTCAGGAGCATGTGTAGCTTCCAAGGGCCTTCTGTCAGCAGTGAAAAATGTAGCCTGGAGTCCCAAGGACTTCTTTCCTGTTCACAGCAAAGCAATCTAAAGATGAAAATACTTTTTATTTAAACTTTATTTCTAAAATGATTTTGTTCTGTGAATTGAACTTCTCTAATCTTGTTATTCTGCATTCCTCTCTCTCCCTGGGCTTCAAATTTTTTTTTTTCAGTTGCTTATGCAACCCTGCCGTTGCAGTACTCCAAATATATAAAGCATGGTACAAACGCAGCTATTATTACTACTTAATGAAAACAGAAAAGTTATTCATTGACCAACCCCTCCTTTTTTTTTTTTTAACTTCTAATAAACATTTCTGATCCATATCTAAGTGTTGACAAAAAATTATGACCTTGCAATAAGTTTGTCCCACGACATCCCCATTGTGACTGTTATTAAAGACTCCTCCTCTGAAGTCTCTGCAAAGCAGTGTCTCATCATTACCGAGGCACCAGCCAAGTTCTTTTCCAGCATTCTCTGACACATACAAGAAACTAGCTATCTTGGAAATGCCACATTAGGGAGTGAGTGAAGAGTCACCAGCAGAAAAAAAAAAAAAAGAGGAAGTCCCTTCCCCCTTAGTTTTGGCAACCATCATGTTGGTCATTTTGCTTTGCATATACCGTATGTTGCTTTTCATCCTGCTTTGTCCTTATGCTGTCTTTTAAGGAACAAACTCTTTGTCAATGAATAGAGTCTTTGTACGCTTTTCAAACATTGCTAGCATATTGTAGACACCATTGTCATATAAATACTCATTGTCTTCCAGAGTTTCCTTACCACCACCACCACTCGTTTATGCAGCTCTGTCATTGAACAACAACCTTCATTGAATAGTTTTGTGCCACTGGTGAAGTGCTGTAATCATAAAATATGGCAAATAGTTTTTGTACCTGAAGATGCATTTTGTTGAACTTGGTCTTTCTGTTGATCACACTGGATAACAGTATGTCAAGACAACCTCAAGTAGCTCAGCACATTAGCAAATATAAAACCCAAGACCTTTAATTGCATCCCAAAAGACATGTGGGAAAGAGAGGGAAAGAACAAAAGACTTTTGAAGCCAAATTAGCCTGTGAACTAATAACTATCATTAGGTTTTAGCAAGGCACCATATTTGGTTCTTCTCTTACTTGTTTTGTAGTTGAACTACTGTGACTTTCATCTCCATTAGCTTTGCTGGAGAAGCACACAACAAATGCAAAAGGTCTTTAACTCTTCAGTTTCTTTCTTACTGAATTTCATTGTTTGCATTTCTCAAGTTTTTGAAAATAACAGCCTTGACTCTCTCATTTAGACCAGTTTATCAATGCTGCAAGACCAAGGAATTCAATTGCATTAATCTCAGTTTAAAGCAAGCTAGAGGAGTGCTTAGCCTACTATTTCTGATATACTTCATGCACCTGGAGTTAGACAACTCTCATTAAACCAAGATTAAAAATCCGATCACTTTATGCCCATGACTTAGAACTAGTTTTAAACCCCTCTCTTTCTGCCTCTACCATTGTATTTTCCTCCCTTTAAGAGCAATGAACAAATAAATTACTAATCTGCAACTCTATCTGGTTTTAGTTCCCAGCTTTTCTAGTTCATTCACCTTTTTTTTTTTTTTTAAATTCAGCCTTGGAACTTGCTGATCACATTCACTTTGAAATCTCATCTTTGGGCTTTCATGACCTTGTCGTCTTAGTACTCCTTTTGCCTTTCTAATAATTCACCCTGTTTTTCCTTCTCATTTTCCGTGTATGTACTGCAGGCGTTTGTAGCCTTGGCACACTTTGTTTGTCCTTTTACATCCTTCACGTAGTACACACGGTGCCTAACATTCCCCCAAGTCCTATGTTATGTCAGTTAATTTTAAATCTAGTTGACTATAGAGAGACAAGAACCAAGAGCTGTGTCCATAAAGGCATCTCACTATAGTATGTTACAGTCTTAAGCCTCAAGGCAGCCTGCAAGGAGCAAAAGTGTTACTATTCCTCTTCTACCATGGCAAAGAAAAACTCATTTATCCAAAATCACATGAAAGCCTGTGGCAGCCTATGGGTTACCAACCACAGGATTCATTTTACCTCTCTCCCTCCAGATCTGTACCTTGGCTCATGTATTTGACACTTCTTGGACTTTAGAATTGCTTAACTTCCAGGCAGTGCACAGAACTGCAGCCACTGCCTCCTACCATCCCAGCCCATGAACACTTGCTGTCAGTTCACCAAATGGTTCTCTGAGAGGGTGGGCAGGAGAACACGCAGCCCAAGAGCAGTCGTTGCTCCAGCTTAGCATGAGGCTCTGCAGCACCGACCACCATCTTGGGTTCTATGGCAGGAAACTGCAGAATACACTCCACTTTTCTAACATTTACCACAAGCAATCAAAGCTATGGTAAAGCCAGATCGATTGGAGCTTACACATCACCTCAGAGGAGTCCAGGTCCTCATGTGGCTTTTAACAAGGCTGACGTGACTGTGTCAGGACTTTCGTCCCTTCACCGGCACTGCTTGCCAAACCAGCTTCCTTTTTCCTGTTGGGGGCTTTGCCATGTTGATCACAGCACTAGCCCCAACTCCTGGCCTCTCCTTGTTTCAGAGGCCACATCAACCTGCTCCTTCTTCCTGCTTTTTCTTTTTTAACCAGACCGACTCTAGCCTTCCTCACTGCCGAGTTAGGTGGGACACAAGCCACGGGTTATTTGTGAGGGAGCCAACCCACGCCCCAGCTCTACCAGCAATCCAGTGGGGATATTTTGGGGTCTGGGGAAGCAACAAAACCCTGCCCCCCCACAGTGGCCGGGTGCCACTGCCACCCTCCCTGTCATTAAAGGCCACAGCGCCTGGCTTCCATGTTGGTCTAACTCCCCTCCTGCTCTTTGGTGCTGCCACCTCACCTGCGGCGGGCCCGCACCCGTCCCGCTCAGGCCGGGCAGGAAGCAGAGCAACTCGCCGCGGGAGACGGGCACCCACGGATGAGGGACGGCGAGGGTGCTTCGGGTGGCACAGACCGGTGACACCCTCTCAGCAGCTTCCCCCGTCCCTGGCGGCAGCGGCCGAGGAGGCCGCGCTCCTCGGAAGGCCGCTTCCGCCCACCCGCCCTGCGCTGCCCGGCCCTGGCCTGAGGCCTGGCCGCGCGCTCGCTGCCGAGGCTAGGCCCTGCGGCTGCGGTTGTGCCCATCGGCCTCTCCGCACGGAGCGGAGCGGCTAGGGGCGGCCTTCCCCAGCTCGGCTCGGCTCGGCCCGGCCCGGCCCCGCCCGCCTGGCGGCGCGGCCCCGCCCGCCTGACGCGCCGGCGGCGCTGGCGGGCTGGAAGTGGCGTACGTGCAAAGCGGGCCGCGAGGGTGGCGCCTCCTCCTCACCCCGACACAGCGGCGGAGGCGCGGCGGGGAGAGGCGGCGGCCGGGCCGGCCCGCGGACTGGGCAGAGAGGCCGGCGGGGAGCGGAAGGCAGCCCCACCGCACCGCACCAGCCGGCTGCCCCCCGCCGCCGCCGCTCTCCCCCCCCCTCGGCCGCGCACGCCGCCGGCGGGGCGGCGATGAGGCGGCGCTAAGCGGCGTTAGCGGTGCAAGGGAGGGCGGCGCGGGCCCCCGCGGCAGCCCCGCGCCCGGCCGCCCCTAAGGAGGCCGCGGGCCGGCGGAGGGCGGCGGGGGCCGCGGCGGAGCCGGGCGGCCATGATGCAGTGAGCGCTCCCTCCCCGCGCGGCCGGGCGGGGGCCCGCGTTAGCGCTGCTCCCGCCCGCCTCCTTACATAACCCCTCGGCGGCGGAGCGGGGCTGCGGCGGCACCACCAGCGCCATGGCGAATGACAGCGGCGGCGGCGGGGCCGGCCAGGGCGGTGGCGAGACCAGCGGCGGCAGCGGCAACAACAACAACAGCAGCAGCAGCAGCGAGAGGGACCGGCAGTACTGCGAGCTGTGCGGGAAGATGGAGAACCTGCTGCGGTGCGGGCGCTGCCGCAGCTCCTTCTACTGCAGCAAGGAGCACCAGCGCCAGGACTGGAAGAAGCACAAGCTCATCTGCCGCGGCGGAGGCACGGCGGCGGCCGCAGCAGGGGGCGCTGCCGAGCCCCGCGGCGGGCAACCCCCGCCGACCCGCGCCCACAGCGCCGGGGCCGCGGCGGGTGGCGGCAGCCGGGCAGCGGCAGCGGGGGGAGCCGGGGCCGCGGCGGGGAAAGGCGCAGCGTCGCCGCCCCCGGAGCCCCCCGCCGAGGCCGCCCCGCTGACCGACAACCATGTCGCCGCCGCCGCAGCCGCCGGCGGTGAGGCGGAGGCCCCGGCCGCGGCCCAGTCCCCCTCGCCCTCCGGGGAGGCGGTGCTGCTGTACCGGGACAAGTCGAACCTGTACCCGGGCGGCGTGCAGGCAGGACCCGGCGGGGCCGCTCTGCGCCCCAACGGGCAGACGAAGTGGCTGGTGCCGCAGCGGCTGGCGCTGGAGTACATCGTGCCCTGCATGAACAAGCACGGCATCTGCGTGGTGGACGACTTCCTCGGCAAGGAGCTGGGCGGGCTGGTGGCCCAGGAGGTGCGGGCCCTCCACCACACCGGCCGCTTCACCGACGGGCAGCTCGTCAGCCAGAAGAGCGATTCCTCCAAGGACATCCGCGGCGACAAGATCACCTGGGTGGAGGGCAAGGAGCCGGGCTGCCAGACCATCCGGCTCCTCATGAACAGCATGGACGATCTCATCCGACACTGCAACGGCAAGCTGGGCAACTACAAAATCAACGGCAGGACGAAAGTGAGTGCGGGGAGCCGGGACAACACGCACACACACACGGTGCACCACCCGCAGCCGGGGGAGGGGGAATGAGGCGGGGGGGAGCCGGAGTGGTGGTGGTGTGTGATTGCCGGTGGAGCCGCCGCTTCCCCGGGCAGGGGCGTGTGTGCGCGCACGTGTGCGGGTGTGCGTGCGTGTGCGCACGTGCGGGTGTCCCTTCGTGCCTGCGTCCGCCTGCGTGTGCCCGCAGCCGCGGGGCCCGGGCCGGGTTGAGGGCGGGCTGGGCGGCCGGGTGTCGGTCGGCGCCCCGCGAGTTGCTCTCCGCCCAGAAGGCGCGGAAGGGTTTGGTTTGTCTCCTCGCTTTTCCAGAGCGAGGGGGGGAGGAGGCGGAGGAGCCCAACAAAAGCGATCCCAGCTACATGGAATGATAGAATGGTTTGGGTTGGAAGGGACCTTAAAGATCATCTTGTTCCACCGCCCCTGCCGTGGGCAGGGACACCTCCCACTCGACCAGGTTGCTCAAAGCCTCATCCATTCTTCCAGGGATGGGGCCTCCACAGTCTCCCTGGGCAACCTCTTCCAGTGTCTTGCCACCCTCATAGTGAAAGATGTCTTCTTGATATCCCGTCTAAATGCACCTTCTTCTAGTTTGAGGACATTACCCCCTCATCCTACCAATATATGTCCTTGTAAGAAGTCCATCTCCACCTTTCTTGTAGGCTCCTTTCAGATACTGGAAGGCTGCTATAAGGTCTCCCTGGTGTCTTCTCCAGGCTGAAGAACCCCAACTCTGCCTTTTTGTTGAATCATGTTTTGTTAAAAATTTGACCTCGAAGCTTATCTGCCAAGTGGTGAATATTGAAATGCAAGTTCTTCCATGGTCTCACAAAGAAACTGAAACCTATATATATATATATATATATATATACTCATTGCCTCCTGAAAACACCAGCTGCAGTGCCTTCTCTGGAGGAGCAGCAGCCCGCACCTTGGCTGGAGTGGCACCTGCTGAGTAATATGAAAAATTCATGTTTGCAGGCTGGCACAAATGGGTCGGGTTTTGGTAAATCCTGGCTTAGAATGTGGCCTGCTGAGTGCTGGGCTTAAAAATGTGTCTAGGAGAGCCGCAAAGGTGGGCAAGTGCCCCTGTGGCACTGCAGAGCGGTGAGTTACAACGTGACCCTCTGGCAGCTGGTGCTGCAGTGGGCAGTAGAGACACAGCTGTGAGGAGTAGGCTGCTTTTGGGACAGATTTTTTTTTTTTTAATTTTTTTTTTTTTACTGACATCAAGTCTCTTCTGCAAAAATCTTACTCTTCAGCTGTATTTAGAGACCAGAGAACTGAGTCAAAAATCTCCCATTGTACTAGCCTGATTTACAATTCTCTTTCAGTCCTTTAAGTAAAATTCAGCCATTGGTAAAGGACTAGTAATGAATATTCATCAGTATCTTTTCAGTTAAAAAAAGGAAAGGGGGGGGGGCAGCCCCTTGACAATTTGCTACCTCTATTAAAACATAAGGAGGCTAATGAATTGGTAGGAACCATCCCACCGTGGTGGTTGCAGTGTCACAGACAGACTGTTGTTGCTGCAGCTGCAGAATCTCAGCTGGTAGGAAGCTGCGGGTGGGAGGAGGGGAGAAACTGGAAGGCAAAAAACAGCCCTGGATTTGTTTGGGGCACGGGAAACTCCTGTGATAAAGAAAAGTGGGTGGGAGTTTCATTTTTTTGAAATGTGATCTTTGTGTAGCTTTAGTTGAACCAGCACAGTGCTAAAACTTTTTAACAGGAACATGGTTTAGATTTCTCCTAGATCTCTGTTAGCTTTGACTTTTCTGGGCCAGTTTATCTTTCATATGGTCCTAAATCTCTTCAAGGCCTCAGTGCTTCAAACACACACTCTAAAAGTATCAGTGGCTTTGCTGTGTTTCAATTTTATGCAGCAAAGAGGAATACCACTTCTGTTCTTACATGCAGTGGTATGCTTCTGCAAATAATACGTGCTAGGGCTTTAGAAAAGGACTTTTGGAATTGTAATCCTACATCACACCAGTAATTCCTGGACTACTTTGCCAGTAGTGAAAGATAGAGAAAAATCTCTTCGCATTGCATGCTTTATTGGAGCAACAGCAAAGTGATAAAGATTGTCAGTTGGCAGTCACTGCTGAAATTCCTCTTGTGTTCGGGGATTAGAACAGGTGCAGGGATCACATCAGTAAAGGTGCAGTGCTTTTTACTCCTTGGTGGTACGGAAATGCATCGCTTTTTGTCTATTCTCATTCCTTTGCTTATCTTCCCACAAAAGTTAGTGCTTGTGGTGCTGCAAAAAAAGTTCCCTAAAGCTTGAGCAAGAGCAGAATGAAAACTGACAGTCACTCTCGCAGATTGACCTCTGAGTTGAATAAGCAGAAGCAGTTGGCGAGGAGAGATGGACAAGTCCCTGGGAGAGTTTGGTCTGTTGAAATGTTTGTCAGTGTTTGGGAATGCTTATTCCTAATGTCAGCGGGGATAGGAGCGATGTGACTTCCACCTTCTCTCTTTCACATCCATGGAGAGCTGCACCTTTCTTCTGCCATTAACGCCACAGTAAGTTGAGCTGAAGGGCTGTGGGGGGGAAGCAGTCCAGCAGTGCAAACTTGTGTATATCCTCGCTGTTTGTTGGGGGGGGTGCAAAGGAAAAATGTAAAATAATCACAGAGACACCTTTTGGTTATCTGAAGTAATTTTTTTCTTCATTTCTTGCCTCTGCTTTTTCTGAATCAGCGTTGGATTGCATTGCTGCTGGAGTCCTGGTATACTCTTTATTTTTGGCAGTATAGGTGGGTGTGCAGTGGAGATACCTGCAAGGAGTTACTCTGGAGCTTTTCTGTCAGTGCACTTTGCATGGTGCACTGCTGCTTAGTTCACTTAGTCAAATACAGTCTGATTTTGAATCTTGGTGGGTACATTGGATTTGCATTCACAGCAAAAACTTCTAATTTAAAAGGGACGATCCATGTTCAGGATTTATTCTCACTGGCTTCACTTCAAGTTATAAAATGCATGGAAAGGTAGCACACGTTGACTCTTAGAGTCAACTGAGCTCTTACAGAATAATTTTACTATTCCTGTGTGCGTATGTTGCAATACTGTGGTTTGCATAGTTGGTATGTGGAGAACTTAGTGTACCATTTTACTGAAGGTGCTAAATAAACCAATTTGCAGCGTCACTGGTGAGATTTGTGATTCCTTAGCATCTGAACCAACAAAAGAATTCCAGCCCTTGAGCATCCTCCTGCCCTCTCTAAATTGGTACCAGTGCTAGCTGCACAAGGTGATGGGTTGAATGATTGCAGTTTGGTATGGCATCTCATACAAGAGGGACCTGCCAGAACTGATTAGATTGCACTCGTAAACGTCAGGGTTGTAGCTGTGCTGAGGAGATCTGGGGTAGTGAAGTCTAGGAGCTTGTGTTTCCTCAAAAAGTAAGTTATTGAGAAATCAGATATGTAGTGTTGTAGCTTTGAAGAGAAGGTGATTTTGTATTACCAGTTCTAAAGGTATGTTGTGATGGTTTTTTTGTTGGTTGTTTTTTTTAAGTTTAATTTTTTTGTTATACCATTAAATGAAAAACAAGCAAAAACCTCAAACCACTTGCAGCCAATTATTTAAAATGTTGTTGGATTCACTGCAGTGTCTTCTTAGAAAACTGGCTTTGTTTTTGAATATTGTGCAAGGGTTGGCATTATGTCCCAGGAGTCACAGGAGCTTTTATTGAGTGTTTAACCTTTACCAGATCTAGTTCAAGCTCTGTAAACAAGCATATCCTATTAGAGGGAATGAATCATAAATAAATCCTCTCCACAGTGTGTCGAAATTCCTACCCTCTTTCTATTAGTGAGTCTTCAAAAAAGTTTTGTTAACTAAATATACCTATAAAATCTTAAGTTTTATTCTCTGCATTTTATCTAGCAGGTCGGTAGTTTTACAGAAATGAATGGATTATTGATCAAAGGTTTTAATGATGCTATTGATCAAGGGTAATTGTTTTCGGTGTTGGGGAAAAATAGCTGTAGATAAAATGGAAGAGATGATACCTAGACTATCACTTCAAATTTAGTTAAGGTTTAACTTGTGTACCTGTTGCTGCTGATGCTGCTGAACTTGCCATCACTTCTACAAAGCGTCTTGAAGCAGTAGGTGAGAAGGGGAAAAGAAATGAGTCTTGAGATATATACCCAGCAACTTTAGCCTGTGAAACTATCAGGGAAAAGGCTACTTTTTTTTTTTTAATGGAATCTATATTAAACTGATTCATATTCACCAGGGCCATTCCCTTAAGGTAAAGCACATGAAATAAGGTTAAAAAGTTAAATGCATGACAAACTTGAGATTTGAAAATCTCTGTTAGGAGATTTCTGTAGACTAACTGGGCTGCTTAGAACTGATGTGGTTCTGCTTAGACCGGACCATCAGTAGATGACTCTCCAGCCTGAAGGGTATCTCTATAGCAGAAGGTATGAACTAGCAGCTACCTTCGAGGTGTGTGGACAGTACAGCAGCAGGTATAAAGGAATGGCTAAATATTCCCTCCTCTCAGAAGTCCTGACTTCGTTCTTTGCTTTTGTTCTTTTAGTCTCTTTCTTTCCAGGCTCCGCTCCCTTCTTTTCTGTAGCAGATGGTGACGCATACTTGCATACATGAGCTGTAGTGTCTTTCTCCTACTTCCTGTTATTTTCTAGGCTTTTCTTCTTCCAAAGAAGAAGAAATAATCTCTTCACAAAATATTAATTCTTTTTTTTTTGCTTGACAGTTACCAAGTTACCACACTTATATGTGCATGTATTTGTTTCCTGCCTGCCCTATCTTAGATAGCCAGTGGAGTTATAAACCTGCTCATCAAAGTAAGGGAATGAAATCCTCTTGAATCTCACCAAGGTGAGAAGGTTTTTCCTTCTTACCCACACAGAGGCTGACAAGGTATTAAAGGAAGGGGCAGCTTTGTGATATTTTTTTTTTTTTTTTTTTTTTTTTTGGTGCGTGTGCTAGATTTCTCTTTTCTCCTATTCTGGACTCTGCTCATCATCTAAAACTTGATATTAATCTGAAATTTGCATCCTTTCCTGGTATTGCAATAATATTGGGTCATCCCAGTTATGGACTGAGTTCCTAATAATCACCATATAAATGGACATCTCACGTTATTGGCTGTTCCTGTTTCTGCTCCCATCAGACCCAGAGCCACCTATCTCCTAACCCTACCTCATGCCTGTTATTGGTAGGAGATGGAATAGACAGTTTTACAGTCCCTGTTATCATCCCTTTAGTATTTGCTTCTATCCCACTCCTTGTAACCTGTCAGAAGATCTACAGTTCAAATGGCTGCATTTTAATGCTCTTATGTCTCTCTACCAGTAAGGCCAGTGACACCTGCTGCTTCTTAGCCACCAGTGTTTTTAAAAACTTGATTAGCTACACATTGTGTGAGCCTGCTTTTCTGGTTTGGTTTTTTTTTTTTTTTCTTGAAATTGTTGAATTATATAATTGCTCATCTCTTACTCTCTCCCCACCAGCAATCTCAAAGTAAACTCACCTGATTGCAAGTACTTTATTTGCTGCTTATAATTCCCTGGATGCTTATCAGTTTTCAATATGATGTTGCACACTAGAGCATCCTGGAGTTTTCTGAAGACCTAGGGGACTCTGGATTTGGAGTAGTCCAACTGTGCCCTATTAAATTAGCTTCTTTCAGAGTTAGTAATGCTCCTCTAGAAAATAATCCTCTGAGAGTGAGTGGATATCTCATACCCTGCTGTTAGCTTTTCTATAAGGGGGGGGAGAAGAGGCTCTCTGGCCATTTATTTCTATTGCAGCTTCCCTGCAAGCATGTTGGATTAATGTTACCAAGGAAAGAGAAATGTGACTGAGGAGCAGCAATCAGCTGATAGCTGCTGCCAGCTTCAGCTCTGCGTAGCGCTGAGAGTTGGGCAGAGGGAGCATGAGGGGTTAAATCTGACTTTTGAAGGTGCTGTTTAAAATAGCATACCGGAGGCCCGAGCAAGACTTCTGGATGTTTTTCCCCACTGTATCTTGTTCCGCAAAATATAATTGTGCACTTGTTGGGCAATAAGAAGACAGATGAAAATAAGAGGTAGGGAATAAGGACTCGGTGACTAAGCAGGTACTGGAAAGCGATGCTGGTGGCAAAAGGCCAGTGGAAGGAAAGTGAGCACAGAGGCGGGTGCAGTGCTCTGCTGCAGCTCGGGTGAGCCCCACTCTGATCAGAGGACCCAAGAGCTGCAGCTGGGGATCCAGGCTGAGGAATGTTTGTGGAGTGGGAAGCTTTCCCTCTATTTTCTTGAGGCACGCCTGGCTACAGAGAGCCTTCTGTATCATTGTGGGGACTTATTTTGCTATCATGACTTGAATTTATTTCTTGGTAGGAAATTTACTGATCTAACAAGTTCCTAGTGGATCACCCCTAGGGGTTTGAATTTGTTGCTGCTTTGTGGGAAAGTGTCTCTGGATCTGTCTAGATCTTTCTCAGTCTCCCATTATTCACTGAAGTTGCTTGACCTTGATATAGAATATGACTGATGCTTATTACCCTTATTGACTTTTTTCCTGACAGTGATGTTTCTGTTGGCAATGGTGTTTTCTGCTAGATGAGTGTGCTGGTCCGTGGAGGATTGTGCGGTGATTCATGGATACCCAGCAACCCACAATTCTTATATCCCTGTTGGGGTAGAGTCCTGACATGTGATAAGTACACCTTCACTTGTTGCTCCTCATGTACAAGTATTTTGTGTCCCAAGCAGAACAGATGATCAAAAGGCTGTCTGTTGTCTTTAATGCAAATTATCTTTTGATTGAAGAGCACAGCATCCAGGCAAGACACTTGTTTATGGCCAGTGAAAATGAAAATGTGCACATTGCTAAGATTTGGGCAGGTTCTTCTACTAGAGAAAATGATAAAGATACGTTAGTTTCTGAGGGGTGACTGTGTGGTGATTGTAACTTCGAAGTGTGATATGAATGTAGTGTGTCTGAAGGTGGAGAGCACCAACTGTGACTGCAAGGAACTTCTCCGTGCCCCTGTGTCTTAGGCTGTAGTTCAATGAACACTTGTGGCTGGCGCTGTCAGAGAAGTAGTCACTCTCTTTGCCAGCACAAGTATTTACATGGCCATCCTGTGAACTGGTTTGGGGAACCGATCCATCTGAAAAATAAACTGGCAAAAGAAGTGCTCCCGGTTCAGTGTTCAGATGTTTGTGCTGGCACAGGGGACTGGCAGATGGTGAGACTTTCTTTCAGCAGCAATGCAAATTTATGCCAGTTTAAAGTGTTTGCCAAACTACAGCCTTAGTTTAACACTTAAGACTGATTATTCCAAAATTTGCCTGTGAAAATTGAACACAGGTTAGGAAATCTATGATAGCTGTGTTGGGTTTTTTTATTTCTTAACTTTTCTTTTTTCTTCCATGTTTGGTGTGAGACTCCATTCTTGCCACCAGAAATGCGTTCTTCTGTCATCCAGGGATCTTCTTTGTGACAATTATATACAGAAGCTTTGCTGGTCTAGCTGCCATGTGATCCTGTGTAACATACATTTTTCTCCAAATAAAAAACTAAATTTTTTCCCCTCATCTCTACCCCCACCTCCAGCTTCAAAACCAACCTACTAGCTAGATTATGTATGCTTGTTGCCTGTGCCTATCCATTATTCTAGGGTTTTATTAACATCAAAGACGTTCATGGTTTCTCTGTTTGGAGCTGGATGGAGCTGGACTGGCATCCTGTGCAGTGAAGGCTGTGCTGCATCTGGCTGCTGCTGGTGTGGAAAGTCCCTGATCAGCCACATCCCCTTGTCTCAGGTCCAGCTGTTCTGCTTATTCTCTTTTGGGGGCTCTGTCCGAAACAAGCAATTTCAGTATTATTTCACTTTTCTTGTCCAGTTTTCTCTCTGTTCCCTGGTGCATTAGGGTAGCTAGCTCTTCAAAAGTCTGTATTGATTTGTTGCTTGGGTTTTCACAGTCATTTTTGACTCTGCAACTGCGGTTTTAGAGTTATTGCTGTTCTGGAGATTAGGCGCCTGAATCTTTGTGGTTTATGCACATCGGTAATTTCAATACGCTACGGGCAATTAATTTTATTCTTTCCTGCCAGGGGTGTCAATGGTTTTCTGACCATGTTGCTGCTTTGATGTGCTGTGCTGTCTCTCCTGCACAAAATGTGCTTGATTCAATAGTGCACAAAAATCAAGTGGGATGCTTCTCTTCATAGCTGTAGCTCGAGAGGAAGAGCTGTCTTCCCTTGCTGGTGGCCTCTTGGACTGAAATTCCTTGGAAGTGATGTCCTGCCAAGTCATAGGACTGTCTGAGCAGCAGTCTCCTCAAATCTCTGTGTTAGTTGTATCAGTAACCTTGACTGAGCATTTTAGCGATATTTTTCCTTTTTTTCTAGGTTATGTTTAATTTTGGAATAGGTTGCCAGCTATTTCCTGCAAATAAATAGGCAGCGTATTATTCTCTTTTGTGATACTTACCTGCATTCATAATGTTTGTAATTCAGTTGTGGTGTTGAGACCATCCTGGTTAATATCTGACAGCAGAGCTTGCTAATTGGAATTTTGGGAAATGCTGTCTTTCAAGTTGCTACCATGTTGTCCTCTACTGTGTGTATGTAACTACATAGTATACTTGTAGCTTAAATAATGACTTTCTGCTGCAGCAAAAATGAAACTTGTTTTATAAAAGGGGAGGTCGATAGTCTGTGTAGAACATAAGTTTCTTCTTGGCTCTCCAGAAACTAAATCAGTTTTATTCAGGCTGCTTGGAGAGCTCTTGTACAAAGATGATAATTTTTCAGTTCAAAATTTGGTTTAGACTGTCATGAGTAGGTTGTTTAGCTGATGCTTCAGTGGGATGCCCTTGGGGCTCCGTGCCTTCTGTGCTGCTGTATTTTGTTACTTTACTGTAAGGGAGTGACTCTTGACAATCCAGGGACAGTGCAAGTGGTTTTTGGAAATAAATATACTTGGAATATATCAATACAAGAGTTTTGGTCATTGGCATGTTTTTTACACTACACTAACAAAATAATATTTTGAAAGCAGTATTTTCAGTGAAGAGAACAATAAAGTTATTTGGCTGTTCAGCTGCTACTGATACCCTTTTCGTGTTCTGCGTTTGTGACTTAGTCAGACTCTTCAAAAGGAGGAGTAACACTGGTCTTTGTGGCCTTTTGAAAAAGTCATTTGCTGCTCCTTAAGTCCCTGTAAACTCCTTCCAATTTCTGAAGATTGTTGGTTAATGATAGCTGATCAAGCATATTTTCAGGGCAGGCCGGTGCCAGAATTAGTTGGTAAGTGGCAGTTGTAAGCTTCAGGCCGAAAGCGAATTCACTGCCTGTTCCAAGGCAGCATCTGTCAAAAATAGAGCAATGCTTTTATGCACGTAACAGCTGCTTACGCTTGAAGACTTTCTTGTTCTTTGGTATTTAACTTAAACTACTTGAGTATTTTTGTGAGCATATGATGTTTTAAATAGGAGTCTGGTAGCATGTGTGTGCCTGCACGTCTCTATGGATGTTGCATGTGAGAGTAGGGTGGTTACGTATATTTTGTGTGCATTGTACTCTAATGCAGAGATACAGGCCATGCCTGTAGGGTAATTACAGGCATTAAGAAAAAAAGACTATTTTATACTTGAGGATGGATTAATTTAGAGTCAGGCCAGCTCAGAGCAGAGTTTGACCATGAAGGCATTCTGGACTGTACAAATGATGTACAGCTCTGAGGAGATGCTGCTGCGCTGCCCCAGTGAGCCCAGAGCCTGAGTCTGCCTTGCCTTGTTCTGTCAAAAACAAGCATTATGTTGAAAATGATACAAAGGTGAACACAGTGAGGAAGCTAAGTTGTTATCCCTTTTGCACTTAACAGGGTGCAAATTGTTGTGTTGGTTGTCAGGTGACTGTTAAGAAGTTTTTAAATGCAATAAACGGGCTGAAGACTTGGGTTTATGCTTGGTTTGTGGTGGTTTTTTTTTATATAAAGATATTTTAAATCTGTTTACAGGAGGAGCTTGTATTATGAATTCACATCACTTTGCTGATAGCTTGAAATTTTTGGTGAGGTGGCAGGGGCTGTAGGTTTCTCTGCTGGGCAAACTCTCGCTGGGGCTTGCTGACCTTCTGGTGTGCCAGGGTCTGTTATCTTCCTGCTTGCATAGTTCAGAAGGCTGCAGCTATATAGCTAGAATAGTCCTGAAGTTACTAGGCAAATTAAACCAAAACGTTACAATAATAGACTAACCTGACTGTTGTGATAATGTGTAATTTAAATTGCTAGAGATCAGAATAATAATTTTGAGGCAGAAATCCTCCTATGTTGAAGTTCTCTGCAATGTGGAAAAAGTCCAGGGATGTGGCATGTGAAAGGTTTTATTTATAGTTGGTTAATAACATACCTTTCTGGTTGCTGCTGTCCATCCTGTTCAAGCATCTAACCCTTGCTGTGGACACCAAGCTTCTGCTGTGTTTGAACGGCATCTGGTCTGTGCTCAGCTGAAGGCATCAGGCCCTTCCAGTTCCAGCGGTTGTGGCATTGTTGTTCAGGCAGCTGGCACGCCGCCTTGCTGCTCTGGGAAAGGAAACTGTGGCCGTTTGATAAGGGCATCTTAAACTGACTCAATTTCAGCTGGCATATTATATGATGCCCGGTGAAATAGATGTTAACTCATCATAGCTCTGTTTGGCTTAACCTGCGTTGTGCCTCCTTTAGCCCCGATATGACAGAGCATCAGGCAGACAGTAGCACTCTTCATAATAGTGAATTTGCTTTTTCAGGTCTTATAAGGAGAGGCTGAGAGAGCTGGGGCTGCTTACTCTGGAGAGGAGGTGTGGGAGGACCATACCACTGTGTATAGATACCTGATGGGGAGAGTGAAGAAGAGGGAGCCAGCAGTGCCCAGTGACGAGGCAGTGGGCATGCTGAAATGCAAGAAATTCCATTCAGATGTAATAAATGCTTTTTCCACTGTGACCGTGATCAAATGGAGAAGCAGCTTACCAGAGAGGTTGTGGAGTCTCCATCCTTGGAGATAGCACACTGTATCTCTGAGTGAAGTCTGTCTTCCTACTAGTGGTCACTTGCTTCTTAAAGGAACATTGTGGTTGGATATGTATGTAGTGAGAGAGCATAGTGCAGCGGGAGATAGACAGAGATGTGAGATATGCTATCAAAGTAAGGATAGCTATTTCAAAGCCATAAGCTACCACAACATGCTTTACTTTAATATTTCCCATATACTTATTTTGTGTAGGAAATTTGTAACAGACATCTGGACAAGATTATTTTCAGTACACTTGAGTTTTATTTTACTTAAGAAAAATGCCACCCACTTAACATTTAAAAACAGTGTCAGAGAAGTCCGAGGAGGGAACCTTTGAAAAGATAGGAGTCGGGCTCATATATTTTTGTTGGGCTGTTGTGTAAATCAGAAACCTGCAGCTCTCAAGTTACACTCCTAAGCCCCCATTTAACTTCTACCCAGTTTTCTTTCTTCTGTATTCCCCACGTGTACTTGGCTGCTGCTGCCTGAGCTCCCCTGGAGACCTTGTTTGGCAGCAGTGGGCTCCTTTGCTGTTGAATGCAGGGAGAAGGAGCAGGTGCCAAGAGAGGTGGGCTGGCCCTGGCAGGGATGCAGAGGGCTAGGCTTGCCTCAGTTGCCGCTCTCTGCCAGGTATTCAGCAGTTGCAGGCACCCCATCGGTGGGCTATCCTCTGCAAGGACTGGGCTTGAAAGATAAGAGCCACGTGCTCATCGGGAGATGACAATTTGACCATCCATGCCCTATATCTAGTTGCAAATTGAAGCCAGATGGAGTTGTGCTCATCTGAAGTGACCTTCTGTACGAACTAGATGCTAGACCATCCCTGAATTGTAGGTTAAAGCTATATGTTTTTCAAGAATATCCAGTCTTACTGAAAAATAAATAAATAAATGAAAAGGCAATGAAACCGAGATAAACCAGCCATTGTTACTGTTCAAATGCTGATGACCTGCTCTGCTCAAAACTCACGCCATTTTTTCACTCTGGCTAATTAGTTTCAGTTTCTAGCAAGTTGCATTCTCATATTTGCTAGGTGGAACTTCTTATCGAATGTCTGTTTCACAGACAAGTGTTTGTCATCTATCTTAACTCTATTATTTGTTGTAAATAATCAAAAAGTGGTGTGTGTATATGAAGCTTTGAAATGTATATAAACTGATGCTCTTGTATATCATCTATCTTCTGGCCATTCAGGAACTCTGAGCCAGTGGTTGCATCTGGGCCACTGCTCTTAATAAGCACAGATGGATGGACATATTTGTCGTTAATTTATGTAATCTTGTTTTAAAAGCCATTTGTACTTTTGGCCTCTGCAACATCCTGTAACAATGAGTCCCGCAGTTTGATTAGATGGAAAAGGAACTTCCTTTTGTTTAAAACCTACTGCCTGGTGATTTCAATGCATCCTAGGCTCTGTATTGTGAAAACTCATTTCCCAGTAAGTTTTGCTTTTTATAGGTTTAGAAGTCAGGCATTTTCTTCCATATATTTTTCAGCTGACACTCTTTCCCTCCTAAACTGAAGAACTGTTGTCTTTTTTTAGTATTTGTTCAGATTGGTCCTTTTCCACATTTCTGGTCATTCCTGCTGCCCTTCTCTGCAGCTTTTGCTTTTCTGGTTCTGCTGATCCCTCTTTAAGGCAACCAGAATTCCAGTATTAATGAACAAGTACGTCATGAATTTATATGCTGGTGTATTGATGTGTCCTGTGTCTAGTGATTTATGGCACTTTATGACACTCTGATGCTGTGCTGAGATGATGCTCTTAGGAGAGGTGCCAGTATTTATTATGTTTTTTTCTAAAGTGATGTTGTCTAGTTTACAGGACATAACTGTGTTTAAGGAGGCTTCTCCTCACCCTGGGAGTATTCCTTTGCACTTACTCTTTACAGAATTTCACCTGCCATTTTGCTGTCAAGGCACTTGGTATTTTACCCTTCTCTGCAACTTTCTGCAATCAGGGCTAGGATGGGTTCTGCAACATGTATCTGTATTGCATATAAACACTGCCACTCTGCTGCTCACCCCCTTTTCCCAGGTCATGTCTGAAAAGTACAGGTCCTATGGGGATCCTGGTGGTAACTCATTTTTCACTGAAAGGAGGAGGTTAGGTTGCTGTAGTGAAATTCCTACTGCAATTTACTATTTTATTGCTATTTGGCCTGTTCCAGTACTTTGGAATGCCTTGGGAGTAGGATTCATGCTTAAAATACTTTATACATAAAAATGTCTAATTTTTGCATTAAAACTAATGCCTCAAGTAACTTTTTATTTAAATCTCCATTATAGCTTGGACAAAATGACATATAGTGACTCCCGAAGGCCTGCTAACACCTGGCACAGACTCAAGAACAACACAGGAGTTCCTAGACTGGAGTCTTGACTTTGTCATTTTCCTCAGCAAAAATAGAAAACAGGAGTGGTCTCTCTCATGAGCCAAAGGCTATGCCAAAATTGTCTTGTAGGTTATATAGGTATTAATAAGACAAACTTACATTGTTTTTACCTATTTAGTATTGCAACTTTATGAAGAGCGTTGCAAATGTGGAAAATAAGATTCCTCTGCAGGACAAGAAATGTAGATGAGGATTCTGTCAACTACCTTTGTTTTCAGTTTGTCATCTTATATAGCAACATGGATTTTGCAGAGATGTTCCTTCTGACTTTCACTTTTTACTGTGCCTCTTAATTTCTCTAAACACAGATCCTGTTACTTCGAAGGTACATCTGTTGAAAGACAAAGCTTGTAAGAAATGACCCTTCCTCACCATTGAGGCTTCAGTTCTACAGTTCAACTGGCAATAACTCCCTAGTAAGACCCCAGAGTAAAAATTGCCTTAGAATGGGGGAAATTTCCAAAACACTTTTTTTTTTTTTTTTTCCCCCCTTCACATTCCACACCCCAGCTTTACAGAGGGAGTGAAGGAATTCTTCAGGGGCGCTCAGTGGAGACCAGAATTTGCCAGTGATAGGAAGGTGGAGTCCCTTTGAGGTTTCTCCCTTTGAAAAACCCATTACGCTTTTTTGTCAGCTGTCCTTCATTTGCAAGGAAGAGTTACCTTGGCTTTCAAACCCTTAATTGAGGTTGCCTTTACAGAGGAAGAAAATTCTTGGTTTTTAGAGTAGCTTTCAGTAGTCTTGCTGCAAAGTATTGCTTGTGTTGATCCTTGGAATAAAATGTTAGCCTTTTATTGGCCCTTGGGGGTCTGTGTGTGTGCCAAGCTGGAGGACTGGTCATAAGCTTGAGGGTGGAACTGCCATTCCAAGAGATACAGAGAGGCTGGAGAGCAGCTTTATGAAGATCAGCAAATCAAAGCCCTGCACTTGAAAGAGCCCCGTGGAGTGGTAGGGGCTGGGGACAAGAAGTGCTGAGTGAGGGGGATCATCACCTCCTTCAGTCTGTGGGTTCTGCTCCTGGTAGTGCAGCCTGGGGTGCTGTTCTTCCTGGCTCTCCTTGAACATCCTGGGCTGCTGTGGTTTTGGATAGTATCCTAAGCTCTCTTGTTTTCACATTTGTGAATTTTAGTTTTAAACCATTTTTAAGTAACTAGATAGTTATTTGTTGCTGCTTATAGACTTGAAACCCGTTTGGCTCATATAAACAAGCAATGCAAAACCCAATGCTTTACCTGAAGAATTTATAATTAAATATAAGCTAAATCTTCATGTATAATAATTTTGTGTGTACCTACACTCCAGCAAAAACTGAGTAATGACGTAAAACATGAAATAATTCAATTTTGAACTAATGCAAGAATATGTTAGGAACGCTGCAGTTATCTATTGTTACAGCACCTGCAATTTGAATTCACTTTTTTTTTTTTCTAGTTGGCTTTTTTGCAAGGCCACTCTGTGTGAACACTCTGTGTGAATATGGGGGACAGATAACGTGAGCAGCCTTCTGTGCCCAGTGGGTGGATATGAGCGTGATAGCACTGTGCTGTGGCTTTTGTCTTATTTTCAGTTGCAGTTCTGTGTGTTGCCAGTAACCTCTGGTGTCCGAGATGTTTTGTAGTGTGGCTGATTAAGGAACTGGTGGATACAGGAAAGCAATTATAGCTGATGCCTGGTGGGGAATCTCAGTCGTTAGTGCTTGCAGCTTGATTTCACGGGGTTAGGAGCAGGGCAGTCACAATTCAAACCCATCACTGTGGAACTTGCTCCCTTGGTTATCGCAGCACACATTTTGCAAGTGCCTCTGCCATCCAGAGTTCCTTACCTGCCCTTCCTCTTCCTCCCTCTTCTTCCCTTCATCCTTTCTCTGGCTTCAAAACTGGATTTCCTCTTTGGTTGCACATCTCAGATCACAAGAAGACAGAGAGGATACAAAGTGAGTTTTGGAATCTGTAGTATCATTAGCATATAGATACAGGGCCATCTGCTTCATGTAATAGAAGTTAGTAAATCAGTTTGCTGCCCACAGGTAGTTTTCCTGAAATGCTGTGTCCTATGCAGAAACTACTGTCTACTATACGATAATAGATACATGTTTTAGGAGATCTGTTGCTAATTTTCAGTAATTATACAGAAATGTCATTCTAAAAAATAGTCTATGGCTGAAAAATATAATTCTGCCAAGCCTGAAATTTGAAGTGATTGTCTGCTGACTTGAAGGGTAAGTTGATTTCTTGCGGAGAAATCCGGAACCTAGCCTTTTTCAGAATTGATTGTTATTCTGCTTGTTCCTTAGTTTTTCCCCTTACAGTAATGCAGGCTTCTGTGTGTGCTGCGGTTCTTTTTGGTGTCTGCTTCTCACTCTTCATCTTCCTTTTGTTTCACTGTATATCATCTGCCCATCAGTAATTTCCACAGCTGTTGCTTAAGATGAAGATGAGTTCATATCCTTGAGCTGTTTCGGGGTGTTTGCAGACTGAGGCAAACAGCTTGTCATTAATTATGTTGTTGAATATATGATTTTTATCTATCTTTCTTTTTTTCTACAACTTAAAACTGGGAAGAGGCTTTCAAAAATAAAAAACTCAGGCTCTGCAGATCTTGAGTGTAGGTTACATAAACATGTCCTATGGAACATCCTCATGATCTGACAGGACACCTCTGACCAAGAGTACTACTGCTAATTCCTGCAATCTTTCCCCAATGAGTACGGTAGATTGTAAAGCACTAACTGTCCTTTGGTTTAACAGAAAAGTTCCTGCTGATAGGTTTTCTGTCTGTCCCTAAAAATCCTTTCTGCAGAAACATGAGACAATGAGGTGTGCATGTCCTGTCCTGAAATCCACCATTACTGGGTAGGGTGTGGAGCAGTGTGCTTCCCTTTTCTACTAAATGCAGTGCTTTTAAGAGGTTTACAAGTACGTGAGTACTGGCTGCATGCTAAATCAGCCAGTATTAGGATTTCTAACTTTCTGTGTGGGCATTTGGGGAGAGAGGTCCTGGTTCCGTGCTCTTCTGAATGCCTTGGAAGAGGAAAAAGATCTCAGTGACAAGTTGTTTCAGAGAGGCTTTCTTCTTCTTCCCCTCAAGGTCACGTTTCATAAATGTAGTAGCATATGTTGAGTTTGGTTCCACCACCTTCTGATATTTAGAGTGGACTTTTAGGTTATCATCCTACTTCTAACCAGATACTTTTCAAGTAATAGCAGTGGTGATTGACAAGAGCCTTGACAGATAGCATCAACAGGTATTTTAGTTTTTCACGGAAAATGGCTGATCTGTGAAGCAGCCTACTTGCTTTTTTTGAATTTTGAATAATTTGATGAATACATACAATACTATTTTTGTTATTGAAATAGTGGCAAGGAAGAAAGTAGGTAATTTTTTTGCCTGGATTGGTTGTTTTTGTAGCAGTTTCCTAATGCAAAGTGTGAGTAGACTTGGAACAGAGCTGGTGGGTTCCTTTTAATCAGTTGATAATTGGTAATGTAGCACATAGGTTTTTTTCACAAAGCACAAGGATGTGTGTTTTTTCATCATGCTGGTTGCTTGGGCTTTTGCATTGTCCAAAGATGGGCAGTTTCGTCAGGTGTTTCTCGCTGCCTGGAGCCACTGTTTGGTACATTCAGATCTTTCTCCTGCTCACATGGCCACATACCCCTGGAGCAAATCCATGGCATGCCTGAGCCACCCTCCTCCAGCAGTCACACCAAGCCAGTGCAGCCTCCCCACCGCCTCCTTAGCCTGAAATAACGTGGCTGGTTCTGCTGGGACATACATAGAAGGGGGGATTTTGGAGTCGCTTCTCGGACTCGCAGTCCAAAGTCAGCAGTTCTGCTCCTGGCGTTTATGGTCAGCCCTTAACTTCATGTGGCTGCAGCTGTTCCTCAAGCCTTTCTGCAAGCACTGAAGGGAGCCTGACACAGCTGGAACACCAGTAGATTTGTGTAATGCCTGCTTATGTTTGAACTGGATATACTGGGTGATCTGGTTAAAACCAAAAAAACCCCAAGTTTTGTTTATACCACCTGAGAGACAACCCTTATTACAGTGTGATGGTGGGACGATAACGAAGGGCTTGCATGGAGACAGCTGATGTGTGAAAGCCCATAAAAAGCAGTATGGGCAGAGTCAGCATTTCTTGGGTTTAAATTGTAGGTGATTTGGAAGCATATTACAGACTGTTGCTGTTTGGCTTTAAGCCTCTGTCAAGCTTTTGGGCAGTGTTATTATAAATTAAAGCAGCGCTTTGTCTATTAGCATTTCAGTGCACAGTGATTTGTTTTTTTAATTTATGAATAATTTCAAAGAATTGTCTGGACTCTAATAGTAGGAGTGAATGCTATAATGTATGGTGTCAAGTTTGGAGTGCTGTGGGCATGCTGAATCTTGTATGTCCCTTGCAAATATCATTAAAAACTATTTTAAAATAATTTTCCTCAGCGTACTGTTTATGGCAGTAAATCCTACGATGGTTAAAATCCAGAGATGGTAGCTGAGACCTTGACTTGGGCACTTCAGCAAATGTTCATGTAGGTGCAGTGAACTGAAGGTAGATTAAGTACCTGGCTAATCAAGGTGCTAAACATGCAATCCTATTATCATGCAGTTGCATAACTAAAATTTAGCTTGTAGGAAATGTATTTTTATATAAATTTGAATGTTATCTAGTTATTTTGCTCCTCCAAGCAGAAACAAAATTACAGTTTTAAGTAAGAAATGAAATCTGTCCCCCTTTTTTTTTTTTATAGAAAGAGAGATCCTATATTTAGCAAAACCATCATGTATAGTTTCTTCGCTGCTATAGGGGAGAAGTTCCAGGCTTCTCATTATGTGTTCTTTTGGGGACAGAATGGTAGTGACAATAAGTGATACTCTTTAAATGCCAAATCTTTCAACCAGTTGCTTTCTGCTTTCGCAGCTATTACAGTGAGATTTTGTTTAAAAATAAAACCAAAAAGCAACCACTCCTTAATCCTTGGGGCTTTTTCCTCCCCAGCCTCTCCTGGTGTTAAGTATAAAAAAATCTCCAGCTTTGAAGTGTGGGTTACTGTGCATGATTTATTTTTAAGGTAATGTAAGTTCAGTTTATCCAGTAGATTTCACACAGCTAAAAAATTCACTGATCATATGAAATAATCTTACAATAGGTAACCACACTTTTTCACATGTCCTCATCAGTGTGCCTCTGATTTCATGTGGTTGGCTCTGAAAAACTGGTGTGCACAAAATACTATCAGAATATATTTTAAGTGGTGTAGCTGAGTGAGACTATTTTAGTGCATTGTTGTAATTTGGTTTAGTGTTGTGTTATTTTTAGTTCTTAAAGGTGTTGCTTCTCTGTGCTCTTTCTGAACGGTTAGTAATGAAATTAATAAGTTGACTAGACTCGTGAGAGCAGAACGTTCTGCCCCATCTTGGAGAAAATAAGTTTCTAAGTACTTATTTTCTAAATGGTATTATTCATTTCAAAGCACTTACGATGTTAAATTAAAAACAGACTCTTAAAATTTGTGTTGATTGACTTATTTCTCTGTCAAATTTCTGTACAGTGCCAAAACACTGAGTCACCAAGTCTGCTTCTTTTGGAGGGAATGGGGAGTTATCCATGGAGAACAGCCAATTCTACAAACACGTTTTACTTTATTCAACAGTTGTTTGAATGTGATGTGCATTGGTCAACTTATTTAATCAAAATGTAGACAGATTTAGGTTGACACAGATCAAAGTATACTTCTCAGCTGTGAAGTCGAGGCTTTTCAGAGAAAACTTTCTGTCCCTGGTGCCAGTGCTTTTCATCTATCATCTTTCAGAACCCTGAATTAGGTACATGTGGGGGATTTTTTTGTTTATTTGTTCTACGTTATTGACTTTTTTAAAGTTTATAGTAAAACTATCAGAATGTGTCATGTTGAAGCTTAGAGGAGCTATTAGTGCTCTGAAGCACTAACATAGGTTGGATGTGCTCTTATTAATTTTTTTTTTTTTTAAGGGATTGCAGGTGGTTTAGGTTTGAAGACATTGTTTATATTCAGAGATGCATTAGCTAAACTCTTCTTTTTTTTTTTAATATCCTGTTTAAGCCAGTGCACATATACTTTTTTAGATTTGAACCTGGTTTTATTTTCCTAATAAGCAGTTAGATTAAATTGATGGAAGCTAGGCCCTCATAAGACAGAAGGACTGCAAGGGTATTTGCATCAGTTTCACGAGTTGAGTTTTAAAACAGCACCTTTTGGTTAAACAAATTTTGAGAATAGGCATGTCCTACCTAATTTGGCCAGCAGCCCAGAAAATGCCAGTGGGCTAATTATTAAGAAAGATGCAATCTTTAGTTTTTCCCCTGAAGTTTGTAAGTTGATTCTGCCTTTGGAGATTTGGAACTTGCAACTTTACAAGCTCAGGTACAAGAGAGCAGACAGAGCCTCGTTAATGTTTAAATGTTGTTATCTCAGTCTAGTAGTGGACTCATTGGGAGCTGCGGGACTTCAGCCGGGAGTTAGGAAGTGTATTCTAAGTCTTCCTGTTATGTCTGTCTATAACACTGGTTTCAGTTGCTCATTGCTCACCTTTTGTCCCCTTGGTGAGAATCTACTCCATCTCCCCCAGGTTAATGGCTCTTGTTTGATAGCTTCATGGGAGCTTCTTTCCTATGAAAGTCTTTTACTTATTAGATTTATTCAGATTTAAGTGCGAACTCATCCCTCATTCACCATCATTTCCCAGGTACCAGATTTAAGCAACTGCAGTTCTGCATTTTTCTGTGACGATTGGAAAAAAACTGAATTATCTGTATTTATACGCAAGTTTCTTCAGCAAGGCGAAAGCTCATGAACGTTTCTTAGAGCCTGTGCACATGCATTAATTAAAGGAATTGTATTTGGAAGTCAACTTAATTGAATGGCAAAAGGAGAGTACCAAACATTATGCAGCTACAGCAAAAAATACCTGAGCTTGTTTGCTGAGTGGCACCTTTGTTACATTAAGGTGTTTGGCTTAAATTCAAACTCCATGTGGATTTCTGGCTGGGCTGAACTCAGCTACTGAACTGGTATAATGTTTTCTGCCTTCTGATCTCTGTCAGTTTATTAATGTGTGTAAAATTAATTTTGTAAGCAGGTAAACGTCACTTAAAGACAAGAGTAAAACAATGACTTAATTTGAAGAGAAGTTGAAGAGCGTGCCACTGAACTGCTAGGTTGGCAAAGCTTTCTTTGAACTTCAGCCTGAGAAAACATCTGATTGGCAAGTTGGAAATAAGTGAGGTAGTAAAAGAATTAATCTGTTGTGCCAAACTTTTGCTGGTCTGTTATGATGCTTGATTTTTGTATGCCTATGAAATAAGGTTGTGTCAAAACAAGTCAAAATCTTGCATTGGCCATTGCATTGAAAGGCCTGGGAAGGAGTGAAGTAGGTCAGGTTACCGTTAGTTTCTGGACTGCGTAGAAGCTCATGGAAGATATAAACCATGTAGATAGCTATGTGTTGATTCTATTTATAGCGTAAGAAGCTATGTCAACTCTCAGTTTTTCCTTTCTCCCTCCCTATCTGAGTTCATTTTTCATCTCTGTTCTCAGTTCAGTTTGCCTTGCCTTTGCCAGCCGGAGAGCTGGCAGCTGTGTCCAGCCTGTTAGAACTTCAGCCACAGGAGAGCAGTCACCCCAGCCTGCGGTCACTCACTTGTGGTCTTTGCCTTCAGTTGTTTTTTTTCCTAGAAGAGCAGCTCTACCCTATGCTGGCCAGAAGGTTACCCAAATAGCTGGTATTTGAAGTAGTTGGGGTGGGTGGGTTGGTTGGTTGGTTTGTTTGTTTTAATCTGCAGGTAAAATGTAACAGAAAATACTCCTTCGCTAATAAACAAATTGGATGGCTGTGGTGGTAATTTAGTATTAGGAGAGAGGGCTTAAAGAGAAATGATTCAAGGAATGATTCAAACTGCTGCAGTACGTCCCTCTGTTCTTTATGTTAGCTTCTAACTCAAATTTGCAGATTCCCGTTCTCTCTTGGAGACGTGTGAAGGACTGCACTGTTTAATTTTTAAGCCAATAAGCAATAATTTGCATTCCTTTTGCAGATTCTCCAGTTGACATTGATTGGAAGGCCTGGATTTTAGTGAAAGCATCTTCACAGGTGCTAGTATTTCTCTCCAACTTTTCTAGTTTCAGTGGTGACTTCTGCGAACACATGGTTCTCTAGCCTTGCCTCCTGGATCATGGAGGATATTGGCATAAAGTTTTACTCGGATGAAAGTTAGTATTGAAATATTTGGATTAGCTGTGTCCCAAAGAGTTTAGTTTATGCCTTTCAGCTTCCTCTGTTTTGGGTAAGGCTAATAGGAGTTTCTCCCCAGTTGATATTTTGTGTTGCAAGTTCACATCTCTGTGAAGAATTTGCAGGAGAAGACTGTGAATCCAAGCTAAAATGTACCATGTTAGCATGTTTAATTCAGTCATCTGGACTACGATCATTCAAGGTAGAACCAATACAGTCCTTTCCTTGAGTTTGATTATTGATTTGTACACCTTTTGAAAAATTCTAGTGATGTGCTTAAACTGAAATGTGTTTCCTCAGGGCTGTTTGTCAGGGATGATCAAATTCTTGAACTAGAAATAGATCATGGATGGACCAAACGGGGACAGGTCAGATGTGGTTTTTCTTTTTCTCTTTGGTTCTTCATCCCAGTGGTGGGTTTAGAGTTGGTGGGTTGTCTTGGTTGGTTTTTTTTGTTTGTTTGTCAAGGATTTCTAGTGAAGTCTTTGTGAGAGCATCTCATAAATTTTGATAGGAAGTAATTGTTCTTAAATTTAGACATCTTGTTTTGCTCACTGAGATTTGCAGTTCCTTAGGCAAACAGCAAAAGTGACATCTCCTTGACTGATGCAGCTTTCTTTAATCTGAGCTAAACAATAAAGTTAGTTCACATTAATAAATTAATATGACACATGTCCTCTCTCTGTTTTATGTTTGTGGTTTCCCCACCCTCCTCCCGCTTAAGGAATTCTATGTTGTCATGTAGTTGGTATTTTCCCCTCTGTCCCAAGAACTTACTTACTTCTCTTAAAAAGCAATACCTAAACTTGTGGGTATCCAGCTGTGACAGGAGCGGAGAGAGCAGAGGACAGGGCTTCAGTCTGCTTATCTACAAATTTTCCTTCTTTATATAGGGTGAGGCTGTGATACCTCTCTGTGAAGAGGATCGAGGCTGCTTCTAATGGAACTCACGTCTTGTGCTGCCCTGATGTGCTGTGCTGTGCCTCCCAGGGCTGGGTGTCTGAACTGATGGCTGATTGTGAGCTATGGACTATGGTTTATTCCTTCTGCTGTTACCTTCGTGCATTTAATTTCTAATTAGAGTAAGGGCTGACACACTAAGGATGCGGCTGCTTAGCAATAAATAAATAAATCTGTAATTTCAATTAGTTCTTCTGTTAACAACTAATTATTGCTCATTCGGGCTGATAGCCTCAAGTTAGTTTTCCAGAGGTAAAATAAACATTTGCAAGGGGAATGTCTGTGTGTGAATGAGGGATCAACAGCTTCTGAAGTGTGTGAGTGTTGGGTTTGATAGGCACAAATTGGGTGGATTGCAGAGAGGGGAGGGCGCTTTCATGCTTTTGCCATTACTCATGAATTCCAGAGGGTATCTTAGGACAGCACTCCTCGGGCTGCGAGAGAGTAATCCCTGGTTAAAGAAGGTTAATATTAAAAGTGTTTGCAAAGGAATCCAGTGGGTGAACAAATCCAGTGTGTGATTTACATATATTATTTGCAGAAATGAAGATTACTGAATGCTTAGAAGTCTCAAATGCCTGGCTTTTTTGGCTGTGCTTAACGGTGATAGTTTGGTTTATTTTTATTTAAAAAAAAAAAACAAACCAAGCCCAAAACCCCAACATTTTCTTTTTGCGTGACATATTTGTTAGCTTATGCATACAATAAAATGGTAAAAGAACAGAACTATGTGACTTCATTATGTATGTGGGTCACTGTTTTGTCCTTTCCATGTGAGTAATCTTGCAGTACATACCAGTTTAACACAAACTAGCCTCGTATTGTTTCACAAAGCAGTATATTTCCCGTGCCCTGTAAATAGTTACATTTTGTGACTTTCCTTATCATAGTTCAATTGGGGAGAGAGAATTGCCACTCTTAACTGGCAAAAGCAATGTATATTAAGCTAGACGGGCTGATTGGTGAATTTGTTTGCTTTCCAATTTGCTGCTAAAGGCTTAGTCATTCTTACTGTTATAACAAATACATATTAGATAAGTTATCGCAGCGAAACTGTTTCTCGTCTCTTGCAGTTAATGATAGCAGAAACTCTTGGACTCTGAAGTGAAAAACAAGGTCTTTTTTATACATTGGCAGTATTTTAGACTCAAATGATTGTACAAAACGCTTCTCACATGGAATTTGAATATGGCTGCTCTTTATATTAAATTGGTGACAACTGGCATTTCCCCAGACTTTCCAGAAAGTGTTACTGGACCTCTTTTTATTCGTCAACATTGATGTTAAAGATTCTTTTCTTGATTTCCCTTCAGCAAAGAGAACAAGTACCCATTTCAGCACCTTATAAAGGAAACTATGGCAATAGGATGCAAATTTATGCTTCTCTAACAGCAAAATTATCTTTTTGAGGAACAGATGGCAACCAAGTATGCCCTTGGAAAAAAACCTCTGTATTGGCCGAAGAGACCTGGGAACTGTCCTAAACTCTCAATGCTAGGCTTTTTAGCTCGGTGAAAGTTATGTTGGTGATTTACACACAAGAAGACCTTTTCATACCCAAGTCTAACCTGGAATCATTTTAGTGAGAATTGGCATTGCTCTAGCTACTCAATCTCAACGTTTTCTTCATACTGAATGAGCTTTAGTAACGGTTTCATGCAGATGTTGAGCAACAACTAACTTTGAGGTTTAATTTATAAGGTACTTCTCAAAACCACTTAAATTATAGTTTTCCTGGTTTTAGGAATCATAAAGAATTGAATCTGTATTTCTCTCAGCCCTGTTCGTGCTCTGTGAGAGCTTGATAGGCTTTAAGTGGTACGTGGGCCTTTTTTCAAGATGGTTGGTTTTCAGACCAGCTTTGCTTTTGTTTTGTTCCTTTTTTCCCTGTAAGAAAGGAAATTACAGAACCCTTATTGCGTTATTTGGTCTCTTTTAACTCACTGTTTTGATTTTTGTGGGTTTATCTTCCTGCAGCAAAACTTATAAGTAATGACTTTGCCAAATATTAGGTCACATTACTTGGTACATGTAGTATGTTTACATAACGTGAGACCTGTAATGATGACTACTCTATCATTAGCGTAGAGAGATTGAGAAGCTGAAGTGCCTAATCTCAAAATTATAAGTGTATTTTAATTTTTGTAGTTTTGAGTACTTTTCATGCAGCGTAGTCACATCTTGTGTGAATGACATTTGTCTTCATTTTTAGCTTTTTTTTTCTAGCCACAGTGATACTTGGCAAATATTATATTCTCATTTCTGTCTAGAAGGAACTACCAAAATATTGCTTCTTCTGGTAGAGTATATGTGGAAATAAAGATTTAAAATGTTTGCTGCTATAGCAAAGTCCATTCTGCTTATATGCAATATACAAATACCATACTGATTGAACTGCAGGTATTTTATTTCTTCATCCCACTCAAAGCAGTTTCTCGCAAACGGGTCAAACTGTGGAAAGCTTTATTTGTTAACATTTAAAAAAAGAGGAAGAAAAGTTAAAACCATCAACATAAAGCAAAAAGCACACTGAAAAAGTTGACTTGACATACTTTAAATCTGATAGGTTACATTTTCAGAGTTAATGCTACATTTGGAAAACCTCTTTATTTTTTGTGTAAATGAAGTAAAAGTTTGAAATCTGGATGCCTGACTTTAAATTCTAACATGACAAACCTAAATCTAGACAGGAAGGATTGTGTTTATGAGTTTTGCTATGTTTTTTTAAACAACAAGGGTTGAGGTTAGTAGTGCATTGGATAGTTGGTAGAAACTAACTTTTTTGCTTTTCTTCTAAATTCATGTTACGACTTTTTGCAGAAGCATATACACAATATATGTTTTGCAGTATATTGTCACTGCAGACATCCGAGTGCTGCGGTGGCAGTAGGTGACTTGGCCTGGAAAACTTTGTTCTGATCTCTTTCAATACCCTGAAATCATTACTATTTCCAGCAAGTGCATATGTATGGGGATGTGCTATACAACAAACTGCCTGTGCAGAGTAATAAATAGCTAATCAAGCTAATCAAACCATCCTTGGCTAGCCAGATGGCCAGTTTCACATACACATCCGCGTGTCTGTGGACTCAAAACCCAAACCACTGTCTAGTGGTCTTTCAAGTCAGCTGAACTAAGTGCAGCATGAAAAAAAAATATACTACTGTACTGGGAATCGTTTGATGTCGGAAGGTTATTGCAGATTGCTGTTCCGTGTCTGTTTTCGATTTCTCACTTCTTGACTGAAAAGGATGTTTTTGTTATACATGTAGGCTCGTTTCAACAAAGGTTCAAAGACCTCCTATGTACAGGACAAAACACAAGCCCAAGAATGCACTTGGAGGGATTGAATTAGATGGGCTAATGGTCTGTCTAAAAAGTCTCCTCAAAATAAAGTTTGACACTGCATTTTGAAGGAGGAATTCTTTGTGTTGGAAACACAGGGGGAAAAAAAAAAAGACAAAAAAAAATAGCTATCTGTGAACTTGAGTTTGGAAAAACCAGTATTCTTATCATAAGGAGAGCACATGTTATTTAATTATACACAAGGCATTTTTCCTCTCTTGTATTTCATTCATGGGAGGGAAGTCTGAAGGATTAGTCGCAACATGGGATCAGCCCTACCTTCCATACCTCAATTAACAGTGTTCCTCTCCATGTGTTTCATGCCATTATGGCAGACATCTGTTTATGTTCAAAACCAGATTTTAACTAGAAATAAAACACAGCTAAAAAAACTCTTTCCCCAGTATTTCTATCTTAATTTTCCTGTTGCTTACATGTGAATTTCATAGGAATTAATACAGATAAAACGTAGATGTTTTCCCCAAACGCAGATAAAATTAATTATCCTGTTTGATTCTTTGCCTCTAGGCTATGGTGGCTTGTTATCCAGGCAATGGAACAGGATATGTGCGCCATGTTGATAATCCAAATGGAGATGGAAGATGTGTTACGTGTATATATTATCTTAATAAAGACTGGGATGCCAAGGTATGCAATAATTTCTTTCTATACCCTTTTTTTCTTACATATATTTGCTAATGCACCTTTGCTACAAGTCATTGTTCATGTCCTTATTTCTGTGCCTTAGTTGTGTTCTTATGTGAATTGTGGTTATTCTTTACCCTACTGATACTGTAGTTAATGAGAGCAGGTAGAGATGGGTGATTTATTTTCAAGGTTTTAAGTGATGCCAGCAATGCCTCCTTGACAGTGAGACTGAATGAAAGTTACATGTTTCTCATGTATGTTTCTTAACTATACATATAAGCATCTGCTAGCATCCAAGTTTCATAAATATCCAGTTATGCAATTTTTAGTTTATTTCTTCTTGTATTCATGCTGAATCTTCAGTTTACTGTTTGTGCAACTAGATTGCTTAAACGAGTATGCTCATAAAAAGAGGGATACTGTAGCTTGGGAGCAATTTCAAGTAAGCCAAGTGTTATGGTTATTGTTGTATTACTTTAGTTCAGAGCAGCACAAGTCTTTGTATCATTGTAGATACGGGGTGTAGAATGGATAAGGATTTCTATTGCAGTTCAAGTGATCTAAGAATTTACTACAGATAACTTGTAACTTTCTATAGATGTAGTGACTATGATAAAGTAACTTTAATAAGGATTACTAAGTAGATTTGAAGAATGTATGTAGCTAACTGTCTGTATTGAAAGCATGAGAGAATAATGCAAAGATATCTTTGTCCTTGATTGCTCCGCAGTTAGATAAGGAGAAGTTTCTCCTCATTGTACACAAAAAAACCCCAACTACTGATACTTCTATAATACTTAGAAAGTAGCACGTGAAAGAACATGTAAGCACTCAGTTTGTGTGAATTGGATGCATCAGATATGGATAACACAGGTTGCAGCTGAGAGGTTTTTTTTTTCTACTTTTCTTGAGTGCTATCCATATTTTATAAGAGCTGGATGACACAATGAGTCTGATAACATACTCGCGTGAAACTGGTACATCAGAAAGCTGAGTCAGAAATGAATGCACTTGAAGTTTTCTGACTAGCTTCTTGAAATGTCACATTTGATCTTTCAGTTAAAGAATTAATAATTAGCTTTTTTTTGCCATGATGGCATCTCATGAAGTGCATTGGTTGTACAGAACAGCTTACAATGTAGTTTTGGGACATTTTTGGTTGATTTACTGTTTCTCTCCTGGAAAAAAAAAATTAATACATAAACTATATATTATAGAGTGAATACAAGAGTGTAGAAGTCAAGGCAATTGCATTTTCACAATAAGTGAGAAAAAATTACTGTCTGGATACTTAATTTATAAACAAAGGTTTATAAAATGTCCTGCAAAATATGTTTTTAATTACTAATTAATAGATTTCCAAGTATATTTGTTAGCAAAGAAAGAAGCTCAACCTTTCTTTGTCACTCCTTGTTTGCTGATTTGGATCCCAATTAAAACCGAGTAATTTGTATCAATTTACATTCTTAAGTACTTGCACTGTTGTGACTTTCCCATGAAGGCAAATGGTGGCCATCTATAGTTAGATTTAGCAACATGAGTACTGTCAGTAGGAAGAAGTTAATGCAACTTAAAAATAATTAACCACACCTACTGTTGTTTTCTAGACATGTATAGATTGGTACAGATGTTTTTTTAAAGCCTGAAAGAGATGAGTAATACAGATTCAGGTTTTAGTTTGAAGTTTCTTAGTCTTTGCTCATCTTAATTACAGAAATATACATAAACCTGTGCTACTTCTAAAAGAAACAATCACTTTAATGGAAAAGGGTGAAACTCAGATGTGAATACAATATTTCTCTAATCTGTATTGTCATGGGTTTAGCTCCTGTTACTCAGTCGTGTTCATTTTTTGCAAGTAAGTAAAGCAGCTAAAAAGCAACAAATCTAAATCCACAGTTTTTTACTTGAACGTGAATGAGGCTTTGGTAGCATTCTGAAATTACTCAGTGAAAAATGTGTAGAATGTTTTGTTAATTGAAATATATCAACAGAAAAGACGTAGGTTCGTAATTTGTTTAGGATCTGATATAAGCTTTTATTTCAGTTCCAAGGAGCTGGAGTATTTTCAGATGTGATATTCAATACTTTTAAATACAGTGAGATATTGTTTTCAAGCACTAGTTTTAAATATTTAATTTGTAGGTAAGTGGAGGCATCCTTCGAATATTTCCAGAAGGTAAAGCCCAGTTTGCTGATATTGAACCCAAATTTGATAGACTGCTATTCTTCTGGTCTGATCGCCGCAACCCTCATGAAGTACAGCCAGCATTTGCTACAAGGTGGGACTAATGGACTCTCTATATTGCCTAATGCCTTTTTTTTTAATAAAAAAAAGAGTGAATTCTATTAAGAAATGAGTGACACTATGAATTATGACCTGATCCAAGGTCTTCCCGTGTACAGTTCCAGTTGCACTATGACAAAAAGGGATTTTTTTTTTCTATTGATTGATTAGGCTTCCACTGTGCTGCTGAGTTTGTACTGATATCTGATGTCTTTGGGAGAAATGTCCTCTTGGGTGGGTAGGAGAGGAGGAATGGACACATCAGAGTGTACTTGAATGAACTGGGTAGGAGCACACAGGGCAATAAGCAGAGACCCACCTTAGCCACAGGATATTTCTCTGTAATGGCTTTATACCTTTGTCCCTTCCCTTTGTCCTTAGCCCTTTACTGTGTCATGGAAAGATTGAGTGGGTACTTTACATTTATGTCCTCTTTTTGATGGGGCAGAGGGAGTTGTTAGAAGATTGTGTTCACTCTCCCTTCTTTATTCTAGGTGTGGCTTAGTTTAGTTTGGGAATTGGGAGAGGGCTGTGGGGAAGAAAAGACCATTGATATACAAATCTTTTCTTTCTCTGGAGTATTAGAGGAGTTGCTCCCAGTCTGAGTCACAGAAGGAACTTGATAGCTCCTTTGTCCCTCACTGTAGGTCAGTGGATGATGCTAAAGGTACCTGCATTCACTGTCCCCACATCTTGAGTAGCGCTTCCAAGTAGTGTCAGGACGTAAATCATTGGAGTCCTTGATCCAAACTTCCTGTTGCCCATGTCACAACAGGTTTGGGTTGCCAGAGCACTGAGCATTGGCTGGAGCTGTGAGATAACACAAGTCCCTTTGCAAGAAGTAACTTGAAACTGCCATTGGCATGTCCTCTCGCAGCCTTTTGGGAGGCTGTACCACTCTCCCCTCCCCCTGTGTGCTCCAAGCAGAGTCAGGGGGTGAAATGCCATTTATTAAAGCTCCTTAATGCCTTTTCTCAATAGCTGGCATTTCATATTTAAATCCTCTACTGGCAGTGGAAAACTGGAGGAGCTGTGTAAGAAGAGGTGGTTAATTTTCCTTTATGGCAAACATACAAAAAAAGAGGTTCTTGCAGTGTGACTCAGTGATGGACTTGACCAACCGAGTAAAAGATGAGGGCAAGGTGATACGGACAGAGACTGTATTACTGGGCAAGAACCGTAATAGCAGCTCATCAGGAAAAAGAAGTGTAAACTTACAGCATCAGTGTCACCTTTCAGTGACTGTTCAGACAATGCTTACTGATAGAAAAAATTGCAAAACAAACCTGCCTGCTTTGTCCTTTATGAAATGTTTTTTTTTTTTTCTGTCAGACTGCAGAAGTACCATCTCATTTAGGTTGTGTTTTATGTCAAGTGTTTCGCTGTTTTTGTTGTTTATAGTTCAGGAGTTCTTTTTCCATCCTTTTCCCTAGGTACGCAATAACAGTGTGGTATTTTGATGCAGATGAAAGAGCACGAGCTAAAGTAAAATATCTAACAGGTAATCTCTTGTTAATATGGTCTGTGTTGTGGTTTGTTGTTGGGGTTTTTTGTGTTGTTTTGGAAGAATGACTAAGTAGTTCAACCTCACCTCCTTGGCCCACCCTGTGCACAAAAATGGGGAGAAAAAAACCAGTGTAACTCCGAGAGCCAGGTTTGACCCAGTGGTTGAGCTGCTGGACATTGACTTGGGAAATCCAGGTCAGTGCCTTGTCTGGCTCACGCTTCCTCCCTGAGACCTGAGACTGATCAGTATCTTTATGTGGGGGGTGCAGCTTCTCTCTAGTCTTGCCTCCTTGATAGGTGTGGAGGGTAAATAGAGCACTGCAGGCACTGCAGAACTGAGAGCCCTGGAAATAGTTTTGATCAAATATAGTGATTCCACAAGTGAACACAACGTAACTGGACTAGAAAATCTCTCTATCGGAAAAACAAAAGCCTAAAGTTAAAATCTGGAGTCAAAGCATGGAGCTACTTCCTCCACTTCCAATTCGACACATCTAGCGTCTGTTTTCCTTTTCTGGCTTCTCCCTCAAGAGGAAGTTGATCTCATGTTCCTGTCCAAATTAGCATTATAAGGAGAAATGGTCTAGGACGTCTCTCATGCTTGTAATTGCCATCACGAATTTGTGTCTGTTACAGTAGTTTAAAAATAAACCAAAATCAGGTATACCTCAGGTGCACATATGCACTGGGCCGTTTGCTCCATGTTTTCATCAAGAGCTCTGAAACCAATGATGCTGAAGACATGGGCTGTCATTTCCAAGTGAGATTCATCACTGGTAGGCATCCAGAGCTCCTGAGTAGCCCCAGAGCTATGTAGCGGCTGTGAAAGCTGCAGTTTAGTTCAGTCCCCCTTGGTGCGGGGGGCAAAGTCCCCCACTTTGTGCATTTGGGGAGCAGTAACTGGGATGCAGCTCTTCCCTGGCTCGTGGAGAAAGCAGGGGGAGCCCCTCAGGTGCGGCCGGGCAGGCTGTCCTGTCCCACTCCTCGGTGGCACATGCCCAGCCAGGCACGGTGACTTCCCAGGCGGTCAGGAATGCCAGATGACACCCACCTGGTCTCTGCAGGAAGCCTGCCTGTCTGTCTGTCTGTCTGTAAGCCGGGCTTGGTGTCACAGGCACATGACCATGCAGCTCCTGGAGCCAGCCTTGCCAGATCAGAGCTGTCATGGTCGTCTCGGGCAGTTTTGGCTGCTGCTGGTTTGGAGAGAGCGCAGGGAAGCGACCCGGCTGGGCCTTGTGTCTGTAGGGGAGGTGCTGCCCCCCAGCCACCCTCCCTTTCCAGGATCCCCCTAAACTGCAGGCACTTAAGGAAGGAAGGCTGGGTTGGAAGCATTGTTTAAATTTTAGTATCAGTTTGCCCTGTAATTGATTTATATTTTGATTTATATTTTCATATTATTGTGATTCCAGTTTAATTTCCTATCAAAATAGTATTCTTTGCTCTTTATCTGCAGCAAGAATTGTGCAAGATGCTCTTTATTTTCCATTGATACTACAATATACAATTATATAATAAACTACCATAAAGTAGAAAACTCTTCATTTTTGGCTTAGTGTAAGTCTAACAAAATCCATGCAGAATGTGTGTGAATATTTCTTGAATGTGAGATACCGTGTCTGTTAACGTCTTAAGGGTCAAGCTTTTTGTGGGTACCTGCAGGTCAGCTTTCATAGAAAAGGATATAAAAGGTATAGGTTTTGTTTTGTTTATTTTTTAGCAGCAAGTCAAATGGAACATTGCATTTTAAAAACCCCTCAGAATTTCTTTACAAAGGTGAATATCCAGAAACTCCAGATATTCTGATCCAGAATAATGAACAATGTCTTCAAGTTCTCACTTAGCTATTCTTAGAGCTTACCTTAGCTTTTAAAGGCTGAAACAATGAATTCCAAAACTGAAGTATCCAGTTTCCTACTTGGGCAGGCAAATAAATGCCAGCTTTCAGAGATGATGAGTTACCACAGCTCATTAACTTTACAGAGCACAGGATACAGAGCATATATATACAAAAATAATGTATCTTGCTAGATCATATGTACTAGACAGTTTTCAATGTATTCTCTTAAAAGTAATCTGGATAGTGATGTAGCAATTCTGTAGACTGTACTTTGATAAATGCTGAAAAATAATACTGATTTCCTTTTCATATTTCTGCAGGTGAAAAAGGTGTGAGGGTTGAACTTAATAAACCTTCTGACTCAGTTGGGAAAGACGTTTTATAAGCCTTTGATTTAGCAACTCCCCTTGCTATTCTCCCTGATAAATCTTGATGCTATCTATTAACTTTTGAATGTGAATAACAAGATAAAGGAAAATCAACAACAAAACAACATTTTAATAAAGAAGCAAACGGTGTTTCAATGTTGCATCAAATAGAAGATTCTTTGACTGCTGAAGCATTGTACTATGTGATTGTGACTCCAGGCCTGTGACTGCTTATGTGAAGAAGATAAGCAATCAGTAAGAAACAGCATATGCATCTGGACATAAATAAGTGCCCTACATAGAATTTGTTCATCCTTATATTTTGCCAGACCTGTCATCCAGCTGAATCCAATTCATCTCTCCTTTTTTTATATGGTAAAAGTTTGAATTTTGGGTAATTTTTGTATGACCAGGTACAGTTTATCAAAATTGAGTCTTAAAAAAAAAAGAAAAACTGAAAAAAAAAAAGAAAAAAATTTACAGTATTCTCCAAAATAACATGGATCTATTTTTATAAAACTGTTCATACTGTTCTCCTCTGCCATGAAAGACCTAATTTAATGTAAGGGTTGCCAGTAACTGATAATCACTTTAATTTTCTTTACACCTTAAGTCAGAAAAGGAGCACTTTAATTACCAGCTAAGAACCTGATTGTTTTATATCATATCTCACACTAATCTTAACTTTTAAAGATTGCTGCTGTATTGTGGTTATTTTTTTTTTGACTATGTCCTCTTGAACCTTATTAACAGAAGCAAATCAGTATCTCGCTATTAGTAACATTCAGTTTGTGGTTTTGTATGTTGAATCCACAGAGGGGAAGTTTCTGTCTCTTCTTTGTCTTGTTTATTTTTGGTTTGGTTTTTTGGGTTGGTTTTTTTTTTTTTTGGTTTGTTTGTTTAAGTGACTGGCACTAAGTGAACTTGACACTATCGGTTGCTGTCATTGGCTTTGGGGACCTGGTAAATACCATCAAGTTACAAAAATATACAAGGGCTTTCCTAGGCTTTTAGAGGTACCCAGAACCTCCTTATGTACTTGACAGAAAATTTTGAGCTTTCTCCCTTTTCTAAAGAATACTTACCATCCCCTTTTCCTTTGTATATAAGTTAATAGAATATCTAAATTTCACTTTTTTTAAAAAAAAAAATTTCCTTTTCAAATGTTGGTGTCCCAAGCAGTCTGTAAGTTGACACCTTGATCTATTATATAGTATCAAGATGATCAGCACACTGAAGCTGAAGTGCATCACTGTAGGCTCCTTGTGCAATACATCTTTAGGTTTTCACTGTGCTGAAGGATTTCCCCAAAAAGGCACTGCCCTTTGATCAATACTGAGGTATATATTTAGTAAGAAAACTTTTATTTTCTTTGACATTGTTTTCATTTTGTCAAGGAAAGGGGACATCACAGAATAAAAGTGAAATGTGCAGAAACTTTGATATTCTTATTTTTAAGAAATGGATGGTTTGGACACTGATTTTTTTTTTCCTCCTTTTTTATTTTTTTTTTTTATTTCTGAGCTTTAAAAGCTTGAGAAAACAAAAGCAAACCTATAAAAGACAGCATTCATATTTACAGGAGTTTGGGGGTTGATCAACTTACCCACTGCAGTTTTCTATCTGTCCCTTATTTCCTTACTTAGCCAAAACAATGTGAGTGTACAGAAATATTTCTGTATATATTACAACTTGTGACAATTTTAGCATCTGTATAGTTTGTATTCAATTAGAGACCTTTTCTATGGAAAGCTCAGTAATTTTTTATTAAAAAGATTACTATTGTTCATGTAAAACATGAAAAAGCTAATTGTTTAGTAACAAACTGACAGAAAGGGGAAAAAATTCAGTATCGGTATATCATTTAGGAGAACCAACAGAAATCCCAGTTTTGTTTTGATTTCGCTTTTTCCTTTTTTTAGTAAGCTTTTGCCCTTTACAGTTCTCTTCCTCTTTCCTCTTTTCTTCCCAGAGAAACAGACAGGATACCTTTACTGTAAGTGCCTCTGCCAACCTGGCCAAGGAGTGCAAATCTTCATTACTGTCTGGTCTGCAGTGCATTTAGGCTACCAGTGAAACAAGCAAAAAAGCCTCCTCTTCCACTTCATCTTCTTTAGTTCTACTTTAACAGAGGTTTGGTTGGTTTTGTTTTAGAAATGTAAGCGTAAAGCCTTTAAACTCATTTCAGTCCCTCTGTAATTCAAACTTCTGCCGTTACATGGCGTATCAAATTCTAATCACACTGTAGGTTTGTGCTTGCCAGACAGGTTTAAAAAGTGCTTAATTTTTCACTCCATGTAAGTCATTACAATAGGGTCAAGAAATCAGGTCAGCCATTTCTTCCATGTCCTTTAGAAACTGTTCATTTCATGTCGGTTGAATATTCCGTCTTGAGCATCACCAAGCAGGTCGTTGTTTTAAAACTATTTTTTAAACTGTCTTATGATCTGTATGTGTCTAGTCCTGGTTAAAGATAAAGCTTCATAATGCTATTTTTATTCATGATGTTAGCCAGCTGTAAAATATGAGACCTTTATCTATAGCAGGCAAAGAAATTCAGGATTCATTTACAGGTTGCCTATAAAGTTGTGTAATTTGAAAAGCAGTGTTCATTATGAGAGAGCTCTCAAGTTGCTTGTAAAGCTAATCTAATTAAAAAAGATGATGTATAAAGGTTCTTGAAACTGTGGTTATTTGTAATTTATGTAACTTAAAAACTACCCATAGCAATTAATTTATAAATGTCCCCTGACAAAGGGGGCATATGGATTTTTGGTGGGTTTGTGGTGTTTTTTGGGGGGGTTGATTGTGTTTGTGGGGTTTCAATTATTTTGTTGAGGTTTTTTTTATAGTCAAAGCTATTTCTGGTCTGGAGAAGGGTTTACTGTTTTTTTAGATTGCCTACAGTTACCTGGATGTGGTGATCCTTTTTCCTCATGATCTTCTCCCTCAAAACCAGCACCACTTTTAGGCTGACCGGAGACTAATGATGGACATTAGAGGCAGCTCTAGTTTTTTCACCACTTCTGACAGGTACGTGAGGTGCAAAACTAAAGTCCCCTTCAAACAGGATTTGTAAGTTTTAATGGGAGCTCTTCAGTTTTATGTCACTCACAGTGAGTTATGAGCCCTTTGAAGATGGCAGAAGAATGGTAGAGTCTGCAGATGCCAGTCCATGTGAGATACCACACAATTTCCCTAAGCTTTTTGATGAGCTTCATAAGCTTTGATGAGCTTGACTGTGCAGTAATCAAGGAAGCATCTGGATGGCTGTGCTGCTGCTCTAGTTAGATCTCCGTTAGAGCTGTGTTCTGCTCTAACTCCTGTGAAGCCCCACTGCTGGTGCTTGACCATCTTGTACCGGTTCAGGAAGAGTTACCTGGATCTCCAGATGAGTCTGTCAGCCTTATTGGCACTTTGGGTACCTGTGGTGCTCAGTTCTGCTCTTTCCAGTGTGTTAGGCTGCAGCAGCACTGAGCTGATCCCAAAGAGTTTTGAGGCTTTTTCCACGCTTCAGCACTGTGTAACTTCTTACATGTCCACTTGATACATTCTTTTCCCCTCCTTTCTTTTACATTCAACAAGGAGGAAGCCAACTAGCACTCGGAACCATCCTGGGCAGACCCGATGGGTTTTTTTTAATTATCACATTGCTGAGGGGGGGATCGTTTTGCATAGTAAAGTCAAGCAGTGCAGCAGGGAAAGATGAAGTCACTTTTGGGTGTTTCTCAAAAGAAAGACAGTTTCTCAGTGCAAATCTGAGAGGAAGCTCGCTGGCAGCCTAAATCTTATGTAAAACATCTGGCAGTGCTGACCCATTTAAGGTCAGGAGTGGAAAGATCGCACATTTCTTAAGTCACATAAGTATAATCAGACTGGAAAGTCTGATTCTTCTACTATTCTACCTGCTGAATGCTTTGAAGAAGAGGGGAGACTGCGATGTGACAAGAGCAAACTCAAAATCTCAAAACCCCAGATGTCTAGTGGATGCCTAGCATGTGTATCTTGCCTGCAGGCATGCAGATGTGCAGGTAGCTGCATGCAGATGTGCAGGCAGCTGCATGCACATGCAAATTCATAGTGGGAATTTACGAGTACTCGTCAGTGAGGACTGAAGAAATTCATGGGACTTAGTTGGATTTGGATCTTACCTGCTTTTTTCTTGGGGGTGGGGGGTGCGTATGGATCCACAGTCTCTGATAGTCAGCTTTTACATACAATACTCACTATTTTGTGGATGTAAAGTAAAGCTTGGATGTAAATAATTGCTGCAAATGTGTTGAAGCCTGTTTCTGATACTAGACTGCTGCAAGACCTATGTCCTCTTCAGAGTGTCTGCTGAATCTGAGTTGCCTGACCCTGCCTGGTGGGGGTGGACAGCAGCTGACAGAAGCAGGTTCAAGGTCCTCTGTCCTACCAGACAAAACCAGCTCCAGAGAATTCGCTCTGTTGACTTTTGCTACCACTTGCACAGTTCCATCAAGCTTTTCCTCATCGCTTTGAAGTTGAGTGAATATACAGTATGTTTATCCCTTTCCTGAAATAAGGAAAAAAAAAAAAAAAAGGTTCCCATAGGTCCCAGATGGACAAGCCAGGTACTAAGGATTGGCTCTGAAATGGAATGGGCAGATGAGATGCAAATCACCAACCCACTGGGGAGAGACTGAAGCCCTTAGCAGGACAGGGAGGAAAAAATGAATAGAAGTGGGACAGGAAGAGACTTGATCCATGAGACCAAGACAACACGTGTGGAAGGTGGGTATGAGGAATATGGGACATAGCAAGCAAAATCAGGTGCGAGGTGTCTGCTTTGGAGAGGAACGTGAAGTGTGAAGAGAATACACACTGTTTTTAACTCGGGAAACACAATTGTTGATGCATCCCTTCTGGTTTCTGTCGGGGATGGGTGTTGCAAAATGGCATGTTTTTATCTCTGAAGATGAAAAGTTTGTAACTTTTTGCTTGAACTAGGAGTTGATTTCCCTGTCTTGTTTGCCAGTTTTAAGTTACTGGACTCTGGGGAATTTTATTTAATTTTTTTTTTCTTCTTCCTCAATGTGCAGCTCAGGAGTAAACTTCTATTGGTAATAGTTTATGGGTCGTTCAGGAGAACTTCATACAACTGCTTTGTATATCACATGGTGGTAAGTGCTGGGAAAGGTGACAGGCTCATTAAGCCTATAGCCCAGTACCAGCGTCCACACGGCTTCACATCTGAGTGGGCAGGGGTGTAAAATACACAGATGGGCTAACAACTTGCCAGTATCACACAAAGCTGACTCACTGCTTCAGGGCAGGGTCTAAACTGGAAACCCATTCTTTTTCAAATGCAATTGGGGATGGGAAGTAAAATTCATCTTGAATATTCACCGTGTGGATCCAGTGCTCCTTGTGGGCCTGTCTGTGTGTCAGTGTGGTTTGTCAGGGTGGAACCAGTTCCTCTCCCGGGCTCATTTCAAGGACTGGTGTGGTTCAGTTTTATTTTTGCTTTTAAATAAAAGATGAATCCAGAATAACTAAAGTGCAAGGATTTTACTCCTACTCACAAACAGACTAATATCTGAACACACTGTTGGGTTGATTCAACTACCTAAAGAAGGCAAGGGTCAAACAAAAAGCCAAGCAAAAAAAAAGATCACAACTATTTTAAGGCAAGTCACGTAGGTTGTGAATGTCTTTTGCTTACATTAGTATATGTAAGCAAGATTTTAAAAGTTATTAATAAAGACTGCATTATAACAGAGGGTATGGTGGCAGCCCTAAGGACACTAGAATGCTGGAGCCTGATTAATTGCTGTTGCCATCCTGAGGAGTTTTTCCATACGGTGTAGATAAGAATGAATGTGTTTTAAAAAAAATTAAAAGGCACCCTAACCAGCAACAAACTAAACACCACCACCCCTCACCTGAAAAGTGTACTCCTAACTTTGAGTGTGGAGTATCTTGGGTTACTGGAATGGAAGGATATTTCAGAACAACTGTTTTATTTTGAATGCTTGGCAGAATCTTTGGACATCAAGAAGGAAATATTTCTGCAAGGAAAATATGATTGTAGACACCGCTAGTGTCTGGCAAAGGGAATTAGGGCCATGGATAATGACCAAATCTGTTTTCTGAGATTAGAGTCCACTTGATGGTGTCCCTGACAGTGAAGAGCAAGGTTTGAGTTGTCAGATTGGCCATATTTTATTTCCCTTCACTTCCCCAGCCCCAGCATAATAGTAAGTAATGTGGTGCTGGGCACGTGTTCTACACAGTCATATTTTAATGAACAAGCAAAAACCGGTAAAGTTAACTCTATTCAGTCCTACATTTTTCTTATATATAGAACTCTTTAATGGGATGTAGGTAGCAATAAACTTCTGTGATTACTTTGATTTTTCTCCATCTTCATTATGAGAACATTCTAGTTTGGTTTTTTTTTTTTTTTTTCCTAAAGAAAAAAAGCCCTTTATTTAAAATAGCACAAGCAGGAAACAATTGTGTGTAGTTAAGAGTTGCTGCATAAGTTTTGTACAAAGCCAGGAGAACACGCTGGGGTTTTTGGCGACCCCACTGCCTGTGGCTGGGGGTCCCCCTGGTGCCCGAACCGGTTCAAAGCCTCTTCCTCAGAGCAGAAAAACATGGTTTTACTGTCCTAGAGATGATAAAGGGAGAAGTCGCTCTATTTTAGGTGGAGGATGTGCTGCACAAACAAAAGTTGTTTTAACTTGTAGCAATCAAAGGAGGTGTGTTTTGGTTGGGAGGTCTTTTTGTTGATGACGATGGTGTAAGCTCTTGTTTAGATACTCATGAGGCAGCTTTATCTACACCTAAACATCCAGAGGGGCAGGGATGGAGGAGTAGGGGTGGTGGGAGACGGTTACACGGTGCTTACAGCAGGTTTGCAAATTTGCTCAGGTTTCCTCAGGTGAGAGTGCAGGGAGAACAGCAGCTCTGCCTCCCACCTCCTCAGCTCCTTCCTTTGCTATTTCTGCTCCCACACCTGGGAGCTCCTACTCCTGACCAGTCCCTAACCCAGCGTTTTTGCATTCTTCCCAACTCCCCAAGTCTTGTCCCACAGCAGCTGGGCTGCAGGCTTTTGTGCTACAGCCCTTATCTGGGTGGTGGATTAAATTATGAAATACTTGGCAGATGAAAATGTTCTCTGAGATGAAGGCTGGCAGCAGCCTGGCGCCTATCCTTCCAGGTGGTCAGGGGCTACCTAAGCCCTTGGCTGAGAGCTGCAAAAAATGCCAAGAGAAGAGTGGCTACCAAATCATGGCCAGCAGGGTAGCCTCAGGCTGCTGTTACCTGCCCTGAGTTGGTGCTGCTTGCCAAAAGCCCAGTGTGGCAAGCTGCTGACCCTCTCAGGGAAGCAAACTAGTCTTGGATTGCTGAGGGTGCTCCTCCTCTTTTGGCAGAGGACATGACACAGCTGAACCGTGGCAGTTCATGAGGCGTACCCTTCGGCTGGCACTGAATTCCTGTGCTAGGGTCACCTGGGGACAGTTTCATGCCAAGCTTGGATAACCTTTCTGTTGAAGAAAGGAAAGGAACACACACAAGGAGACTGGAAACTGGTGCAGGATTCACAAACAGGACATCAACTTGTCAGTCTCCTGAAAATGGTATCACTTCAACACAAATACACAGCCAGATGTGAAAACACACTTGGGGCTGGGATCAGCCCATCATATAGCAACCCAAAGCTGAGTGAGGATGCTTGCCCAGCAGCAGAGACCTCCAATTTCCTCCTGAAGAAGTCAAGGCAGCATTTCCCTCAGTACCTGCTGCAGGGTGGGCACAGACAGACCACAACTCTGTGTGGTCCAGCGCCTGCACTGCTGTGGCTGCTAAGTTTAGTGTGGAAGAGTCCTGAGGGAAGGTAGGCCTCTGGAGCCTGTGAAGGGATCAAGAGACAGGCTGCATTAAGGCAACTTTAGGTGTTTTCCTTCAACCTCAGGCCTTCTCATTCCTTCAGGGGATGTTTGTGTCCATAACATCTTGCAAAAAGCTCCAGAGGGGTGGCATCGCTTACCACTCGGGACGTGTGTCTGCTTCAGCAGAACTGCATTTTAAGACACAAGCCTCAGCCCAAATGTTAGTGGTAAAACCTCTTGGGTGGTGTCCTCTTAACTCCACCAAATTGCCTAGGAAATGTTGCCAGCTAGCTTGAATAGTCTTTTGGGGTTTTGCAGTGCCTGAAATACCTCCTGTTTCCTCTCATCAGATGCTTTTCCTGCCTTCTAAATCTCTTATAGGTACATTCAAAGTTAATTACATCTGAGCTTTAATTCACGTCATCTGCTGGTTTGATAATCCTGCCCCTCCTCCCTGCCCTGTGGCTTGGTGAGGAAGCAGCAATTAAAACCTGCCTTTCCGGGGCAGGCCCCGAGAAGCAGTGACCCAGTACCTGCTTCTCCTGGCTTGGCAGGACAGAGCTTCCTCCTACCTGTCTGAATGTCATGGCATGTGCCCGGCTCTTGCATGAAGTCCCCCAGTCTCTAGTGCATGAGGTGGGGGGATTTGTCCCTCACGGACGTGGCCTGGGTGGTGGCAGTGATAACTGCCCGTGCCAAACCTTGCAAGGGAAGGAAGAAACGTGGAGATGGAAATAAACTGGTGGTGAGAGATGGTATGAGCAACCCGTGGGCTGTTCTGCATCACCTCCGTGGACACCACATGCTCCGTCTCCTCCTGCCCGTTCTTCAACCACTTCACCTTGATCTCCATGGGGTAAAACCCCGTCATGGCGCAAACCAGCCTGTCGGTCTGGGGCAGGGAGCCTGACTGCACTGGGGAGACCCTCACAAGGGCAAGAAGATGGATCCTACCTACTTCAGCTGTTATTTCAGTCTCCTGAAGTGCCCATGGGGTTGTTAGCCAGAAACCTGGGGCTGTGGAGGTAGAAGAAGCTTTTGGAGATGGTCTGTCCAGCCCTCCTGCCCTGAGCTGGGTCACCAGAGCCACCTGCCCAGGACGGTGTTCAGCTGGGATTTGAGTATCTCCACAACCTCTCTGGGCAAACTGTTCCTTTGTTCAACCACCCTCACTGTAATAAAGCTGGTTTTTATGTTTAAAGTAAGTTTCCTATGTAGGTAGTGATAAATGCAAAGCTAAAGACAAGTCCCCTACTCCCAACTTTCCATACCCTGCCTGGTAGAGGTACCATCCTCTCTGAGGTGCTTTAAAACCCCAGGGTGTTTTATCCTCAGGACAATCTTCCCTTTGGACAAGTTCCTGTTTGCCATCTGCCAGAACAGCCCAGACTTTGTACTGTATCTTTCCACCAAGGTGTTATCTGGAGCAGCCCGTGCCAAGTTGTGTGGTCCTGTCACACACCAGGGAGTTTGTTCTTGCTGTTGGTTGAAAAACAGTAAGATGTTTTGTGCACCACAAACAGCATGGCCCTGGCGAGTCTTGGGAGTAATGCCTGTAAAACAGCAAGTGTGTGCTGGGTTACACATTAAACAGGCCAAAATCATTGGACTTTGTACACTGTGCTCAAAATGAAGGGGCATAAAAAATAAAAGAAGTGCTGTGGTCAAACGAGTGCTTCTGAGGGCTGCCCTGCCCTTAAACTGAGCAAAATGGCTAATGTTTCCTCAAGCCGCGTGTGGATGCTGTGGGCAGGATGTGCCCCATCCTGCACCAGCTTCTGCAGGTGGCCACCCTCCAAGCCAGCCATTTGCACAGCTTTGTGCCTCTCTCAAAACACAACCCACACCCTCCCGGTGAGTCAAAACCTGCTTACAAATGGGTGGCAAGCACACTCACTTCTGAGAAGAAAGCAGATAATTACTGGGATGCTTCTGGGAAGAGACCAGGGTGGTCAATGGGAAGGCACAGGCAGGGGAGTGAAGCAGTGGGGAGGAAGTGGAGTAAGAGCAGAGAGGCCCTTTGGCTGTTCCCCCATCGATAAGTCACTGAATAAAGCTACTAGGAGAATTGAAACCCCCAACTAAACCATATTCCTATAGATAAGATACCATATTGGGACTTCACTGAGCTCTCATCCGCCTTTTACCCCGGACCTTGTGCAATCAGTGACCCCTCTAAAGAGAAGGTACTTGCAGCGAGCACACAAATTATAGTCCAGAGATGATGGCATTTAAAGAAACGTAAAGTATGTACTGCTTCTAAATTAAGCTCGTTAAGCAACGAGCAAATATTTAGCTCGTTGATTTTCACTCCTTCAAACCTTCTTTGTTATGCAGTTAAACTATGAAAAGAGCAAAACATTAGAACAAAAAAGCAGATGGAATAATGCAAAGGAGAGGGGACGGGTGGGACAGAGGCAGGGTGAGCTATTCAGGCCAAGCTGATGCACCTTCTTAGAAACTTAATCTACCCTTAAAGCAGCCTGGCCTGGCGGAAGCAGAAAGCGCATGGAGGGATTAAGGCCATGGCTCTCTGCCTTTTTTAGCTTTCACACCTACAGCACAGCACCCTGCCCTCAGCCTGTCTCGCCCCTCCAGCCCCCAGGCTTAGCGAGGTGACAGAGATAAGTTTTGTGTTTTATAAATCCCTCTGCCTTCCCACAACTGCCTCCTGCCTCTCTTGAGGAGCTGGGTTGATGCCAAATGGTGCCAGAAAATTAGATTTTTCACTGCAATAGATGCAAGCAACGTGATATATGGTCACCACAGAAAGATGCCTTTTGGGTTATTCACTGAGCCTGAACTAGAGATCATAGAATGGTTTGGGTTGGAAGGGACCTTAAAGATCATCGAGTTCCAACCCCCCTGCCATGGGCAGGGACACCTCCACTAGAGCAGGTTGC
>BJBW01000941.1:97410-166117 GCA_004320125.1 Scolopax mira
CTTCTCTGGGCAACCTGTTCCAGTGTCTCACCACCCTCACTGTAAAGAATTTTTTTCTGGTATCTAATCTAAACCTCCCCTCTTTCAGTTTACAACCATTACCTCTTATCCTATCATTCTACTCCCTGTTAAAGAGTCCCTCCCCATCTCTCCTGTAGGCCCTCTTTACAGACTGGAAGGCTGTTAAAAGGTCTCCCCGAAGCCTTCTCTTCTCCAGGCTGAACAGGTGCTCCATCCCTCTGATCATTTTCACTGACTCTGCTGGACCCGTTCCAACAGGTCCATGTCCTTGCTGTGCTGAGGACTCCAAAGCTGGACACAGTACTCCAGGTGGGGTCTCATGAGAGCAGAGCAGAGGGGCAGAATTACTTCCCTTGACCTGCTGGGAGCTACTGTCTCACCTTTTAAGTCCCTCTTGCAGCATAGCTAGAAGAAATGCTCACAGAAAACCCAACTAGTTGTAAATTTACCTCTCATCTCTCAGCTAGTTCCAGATCTCCACCCCTGCCATTCCTTCTTCTTTAGCTTGTTTCTGGTCCAGTGGGGGTTCCTGCTGATCCACCTTCAGCCTGGAGCACGGGTGTAGGCGAAACAGGAGGCTGCTAATTCACCACTTTCTGTCGGTTCCCTTTACAGGTTGGGGAGGAAGAAATAAGCATTTCTTAAGTGCAAGGAGTGCCACCTAATGGCTCGTTGAAGAATCCTAAAGCTCCATACAGCCTGGCATCTTGGAATTTTTTTCCATATACAGGAATATATGAAAATACACAGAGCATCTTTTCACACACATACTGAAATGTGAATCTCTTCCATGGCCTATCTACCCATCAACTATTCTTTAAGGATAATTTAATGTACAGTCTTTACCTTCATACACAAACAATAGTGTTTTCAAGACTTCAAAATATCTGTAATGATCCAGATGGCAAGTAAGAACTTGAGTATTTTAATGGAGTGTAAAATTCATGACTGCTGGCTGGCAGGTAAGGAGCAGCTGCTGGAGAGCAGCCCTTTCACTGCTGTCACTACCGTGTCACACAGCAATAATCATGCTCACAGGGGAATTTTTAGATCTGATGTAACCTCAGGAGGTGATGCTGCTCTGTGAGTGGAAAATACAACAGGACTGAGGGGCTCCAAAAGAACACTTGAGGATGAAGAAAAAACCTTAAAAGTTCTTTACAGTACTTCTTGCTGCTGCAGCAAGAGAAGCCTGAAGTTTGAATGGCTACTTTGCATTTCAGGAATTATTCACTAGTCATCCGGTTACAACTAAGCCCTCTCCAGCCTTTGATTTTCTACCATTTACCTGGTACCCTTAATTACTCTCACACAATAGCAGGTAGCACAGCACAGCATGAGCCCTCCTGTAGGTTGTTCCAAATGAACAACGTTGAGTCGTTCTCTTGAAACACGTTCCTGGAAAGGAGGCTCAAGTAACTAATTCCTACACAGTTTGAGCAGCAGCACCTTCCCTGCCCGAGAAGTGCAGTTCCACTGAGCCATAAACAGCCTCCCCACAGTTAGGGCTGAACTTGGTGTGAGAATACACTTCCCATCTGACCTAGACACCCCCAGGGAACACAAATCGTGGTTGGACAACAGGAGGTGGTAAAGCACAGAGGAACACCACTTTCAAAACATGTTATGAAACAGATTATTTTTATTATCTATTTTCCTGCATGGTACTAATGTATTAGTCTGAAGAAAAATGCAACTTCCAGTTACTTCATCAGAACTCATCCAGTATTATGGAAACTTCCAAGATAAACATTTCCTTAAAAAGTAAAAAAATACTTGAAAACATTTAACCTTCAAGATTTCTTGCTGGATAAGCAGTTTCAAGGCAATTTAAGAGCAATGTCTTTCATAATAATGAAATAGCTAAGTAACCCCCACTTTGCAGCACGACCTCTAGGAAAGGTTACCCAATCCTTCTGAGCAATGCCAGTGGATGACCACAGGATAAGATTGCCTTTGGTTTGCAGAACCATGTGGTGACCTCTCTCGTACCTCATTTGTCTCAGAGATCAAGTATATTAACTTGTTTCTCAGATTTCCAGTCAGGCAACTGATTTTGCAGTTCAGTGAAGCATGCTTATTCAAGAGTCATTACTAGTTTGTGCTGTTAGAGACAGCATCTAAACTCACTCAGGACAAAGTCAACCAACACAGAAGACGAAATTTCTCACCTTTGACCTAAATTTGCCAGCATATTTTAAAGTATACCGGGAGTCGTCGTTATCATTATGGGCAGGACACTGTATTCAAGAACAAAATCTTACATCAACAGCATTCACATACCCGAAAAACCAAGGCCGTGACCAAATAAAAATACCTGCAACAGGTAGCAACTGTGAAGCCTGTCCCTCAAGCTCTTTGTCACCTTTATCTCTGTATAAAGGAGATCTTGGCACAATAAATACTTCACTGTAAAAACACGCATGGGCAGAGGTGATGTTTTTTTTCACAGATGGTCCAAAACCGCTCAGTTATTTTGAAAACATCTATTTTAGTACAGTTAAATATTTGAGACAGGAGTTAGTGATATCTTATGCTGTTGTTCCCTCCCCTCCCCCCAGTTACACTATTCACTGAATTCTACAGGCCAATTCCCACATTTGTTTCTATTTTTTGTTCAGATTAACACTGTTGACATAAAAGATGGCATTAGAAAAAAGAATCCATTTGAAAGTGAGAATGCATTTAACAATACCCACAATGCTCCCTTCCTGGAGCAATCCTTTACTCTCATCAGTTGCAGTGGGAAAGACAAACCAGGAAACTGATGGGAAGGGAAATACCCCTCAAAAACTGTTTTATAATGTGACAGACCATTCTTGATGTGAACCTTAAGAAACCTTAGGATTGTAAAGATACTTCTGAGTAGTACTGCCCTTGTAAAAGTCAAGTTTCCCTGGGAACACTGTCAGATACTGCAGTTTTAAGGAGGAAGTATGGAAAATTAAAACATCAAATTAAGTTTTAGAACAGGTATTTGTAAAATTTTCCACAAAATGCAACAAAAGCAAAACTGTACTAAAAATATGATGGAGAAGGCAGAAGTTGATTCAGTCTATATTCACCAACACCTGTTTTTCCAAGGAAATTTAAGAAGGAAATTGTTAATACAGAAAGGATCTATTAAACTAGACTGTTACTAGATATACAGGTGAGTAACACAAGACGGCCACAACTGCCATGTGAAACCCAAGCTTAATGAAAAGTTAAAATTCAGTACCAATTTATTCAGAATATACAAGAACAATCCAATTGACATTAAACATCTGTAGCATCAGTATTTTAAAAAAATACACCAATGTTTAAAAAGAGTAAAGGTATCATTTGACAAATCCCATTGCACATCAGTTTATTTCCCAATTTCAAAAGGGAGCAGCAAGTAGTTGATTATATAAAGGCAAACATATGTGCATCTAAGGCTAATATAGCCATTTAAAGTTGTAGCAACAATATGTGAAACAGCATAATTATTTTTTTCTCTTTTTTAAACAAAAATATTTATCATCAGCTTTCCAAGTAAAGAGACAAGCTGTTAACTGTTTAACCAGTTAAATACTTTCAGTGCAGCATGAGAACTGTTAACATTTTCAGAAAGTTTATACAGAAAACACGTCTGCTCAACATTCAGAACTTTTCAAAGCACAATGGTTTCAGTACTCAGCTCGCTGGCTTGTTAGATGCTAACCACCGAGCTGTCTGGCTTCCAGAAGAAGCAAAACAAAGACTGTCAGCTAAGTCAAGTTAATGCCATTTTGGGCTGTAAAGCACTGGAAGTTTAACTGAAAAAATAACAAAGGCTTTTATGATACAGCCAGGAACAGTCTTTAACAGTATTGCTTCCAATATTTCTCACAACGTTTTACTTATGAGTACCAGCATGGGAGGATTAGTCTCTCACACACATAATATCTATATCCTAAAAACTAGTGAACTTCCAAACAGAGTTTGTGCAAACAGTCAGAGAAAGTGGGTGGAGAGTCTAGCTGGGATCCTAGAACAAGAGACATGTAAGACAGATGAAATTTGGCCACTCCAACTTTTAACAATACAGTTAACTTTTAAATCCTCTTTGAAAACAAGTATCTTGTACTTGATTTCCCAGCATCTTCACTGCCCTTCTGGATTTTCTCTTTTCCTGCCACAACCCACCCATTAAATCCAAATGGATGCTTTGCTATGTTTTGATGCCTATGCCTCTCCCATCTTTGACAGAAGTCTGTATTTGAGATTCTCACTCTCATCTATGTTTTCAAAAGGTCACAGGTGAGAAGGGCCTCCTGAGAGTGTAATTGTGGCTTATGTAAAATATTTACTACTCTAAAAATACTGCCACTTAATTACATTGCAGTAAACAGGACAACTATTTATCAGAAGTGATTAGCATTAAGAATGGCACAAAACACTTAAAAAAAACACCACAAAGAGGTCTTAAGAACAAAGAAAAAAATAGCGCGATTGAAAATATCTTGATTTTTAAAACTGCCTGGAAAGCATGCAGTTTGGCAAGTATCCACTTTCTCCTGTATTACCCAGATTCTGCAGCAAGAACATCGACAGAAACATCCAACTACTAGAACAGGAGTATTTGATTTTTTGGGACACGAGTAGCAGCGAGCCTCCTGGTCAGTGCTGATGTGCAACTCCACAGAGCTTGTTGTTCATCACGCTGACAGTAGTTTACATTCCAGTTCAGAACAGGCAGGCAGGGAAGTAACCTCAGCTAAAGCAAACCCTGAGCCAAGTAGTTCTCAAGCAATGTTTTCAGCCTTGGCTTATCTTTTTGAGGCAGCTTTCTGAAAGGTTTTATGCAAGACAAGAATCAAGGTGCTCGTTTATTTTAGACTGCAAAACCTCAGCCTGGCAAACAGGACAATGGACTTTTTTATCCTGCCTTACAGCAGCGCTGGAACTTGCAGAGGACACTGTACATTCAGTTTTGGTTTTCACAGGTGTATTTATAAATGAAGTAACATCAGTGCTCCCTTTTCTAATGAAATAGTTTTCAAAGGCAGTTTTGTCTTCCATTTTTGGCCATTGCTGCAGTGTATTAATACATTCTGAGCTTTTCTTCTCTGGTGCAACCTCAGCTGTTGTTGCCTGCTCAAAACAAACTTGTTTTGGTGGCCTCTCATGAAGGGGAATAAGCCTCTTGCCATATGCAGAACCTTGGTTTGATTTTTCTTCCGTAACACGAGCAATTTTAACAGGTGATCCACCAACATTCTTGTAAGCTTTTGTATTAGCAACAGAGGGTTTAGGAAACTCACGCTTTGAAGTCAAGTTGATTTTCTCACTGGCATCGTCAGCATAAAGTGGAAAGAAGATGCCACTACGGGGCGATTTTTCAAACTTTATCTCATTTTTAGGGACTGGTATTGTCTTTACTGCTGAACGATGCTGCGAACCAGGTGTTTCAATGTTTCTAACACTGCTGCTGGAATTCATGCTTTTTTCTGAGAGTACACTGTCTCCTCCTCCAAGCCGATAACCCTTTCCACTAAAAGGCATCAGATCTTGAGTATCACGTGTTTGTGTCTTGCCTGCAAAATAAGAGAAGAAAGTAAATTTTCATACATAAATCATGGGCTTAGTATTTCATGTACTTTGCCTGAAAAATCCACTGCTTGAAAAGAGTCTAGCAAAATAAACCTTTTGCAAACAATGAATTTGAGAAGGAACCTAGAAACACACAAATAAAATGGGCCATGTTCTTTGCTATGTAACAGTAATATCTAACCAAAGCTCATGTAGTGGTTGATCTGTATTTATTCAAGGAACTGTTTGGAAAAGAAAAAATAAATTATCTTAAATACCTTTGTTAGTTGACTCAGAATTTGGAAGTTTAGCTGGTTGGGTTTTCTCCTTGGATTTCTTAGAGAAGTTCTCTGGCTCCTTCACTTTTGTGAATGTACCTCCACATGTCTCTTGATGCTCAGCCCACCAAAAGTCTCGTGCAGAGGGTGCTCTATTCATTGAACGTTTCACATACCCAAAATAAGGTTTTCTATTTTGACAGGGGCCATTGCATCGCCACCAGTGCTGGCGGTACAAATCTACTTCATCATGAAAAGTATGATAGATCTAGATTTAATACAAAACAAAGCAGTCATTCAGAAAGTTTCTAATTTAATATCACTATCTCTACCATATTTTTGTAAAAACATATTATCATTTCATTCCTTTCATTACTACTGTAATTTTGACATTATCAGTTAAAAATGCTGAACCTGGATAAAATTTGATTAACATTTAGCTACCACTAAACCAAAGCTTTTTTTTTAAAAAAAAAATTACTATTTCCTGGCCATCTTGTTTGAGCTGCAATAAAATAATTTCAAAAATCTATCTGCAACTTCACCCTAAATGTTGTACTGTTTAGAATGCATTGTGAACAATACCTGTATTATAAACTTCCTCCAGCTATTATTTTAATCTTATCAGATACATTATTTTTAAATGTCATCAACCATTAGCCTCTGTTGAAATAAATCTGAACTAAAACAGAGTGCTCTTCCCCAAATACTCTTCTGAACATGGAGCTATTCTGTCCCCAGTTGTTGCCATTAAGTTGTTTCAAGTTTAAAACAAAAGTTTAAAGAAAAAAAATCTTACAGAGAATATACTTGAGAATGATATGACTAATAACTCACCAGATTTTCCTCAACCTGTTCCTACCACCATGGCTAACAAAATAACTATGGAACTGGAGTACACTTGGATGCAAATCTGCGTTGGTACCAACTGCAGAGTGTTTAACATGAACAAGTGTATTACCCGTATATAAGCCTGGTGTATATACCACACCAGGCTTACTAAGAAACCAAATCAGGAAAAAAATCTCTATTAAATTGGTTAAGTGGATTATGCTTACTGTGACATTGGCTCCAGTCAAGCGATTGATGCGACGCATGTGTTTGCAGAACTCTGGTCCATGAGATTCACGATCTTTGTCATTATTAGTAACAAAAAGCAGAGCGTGTATCATTTCATGCAGCAGCGTCTGAAATGATGCAAATCATTAACTATTTACTGAAAAGCATTACATGTAGTTTCAAAATTAAGCTGGAAGTAGATTACTCCTCTACATTTATCTTAATATTTAAATCTTATTTTCATGCATTCACATGTTAAATCTGGGTCATGAAAATGTAATACTTAGTCCACTTGTCAAATCAAATTACATCTACTCCCATACCACCAAAACATGCTGGGGAATATTACTATAGGAAGTGACATTCCAAGCAAGAGAAATAATCCTCAAACTTAAGCCAAATCTTTAAACAGACCATCCCCTCTGCATTCCAAAATAAAAGAGACCCTTGTGAAAAAGTTGAAACTCTACAACACTTCTGTTCATTAAGCAAATATGAATGTTGAGCCAACTCAAAGCAGCAGTCCTGACAGAGGTACAAGAAGCAACACATAGTTACATTTACAGTCATATTCTTTATCCTTATTTTCTGCTGGTGGCCTTTTGTACCTAAAGGATGAAACTAAAGCCATTTTCTGATTGTCCTTTAAGTCCATGCTTGTCTTTAATATTAGAGGATAACTTAGGAATAAAAAAAGTTGTTTTCTTTCTTTATAAAGTAAAATAAACAAGTGACCATAGAATCCTACTTGGAGCTCCCCATTTTGAAGCTTAAAACTGAGACTATCACGATGTTGCAACATAACCAACACAAATGTAGCAATAAAGTCATCACTATTTTAAGATCTACAAGTCACTGTGTATAAGAATTCCACTAAGAAATGTAAAAATGTGTCTACAGGGGGGCAGGGGTAAACTCTACATTTTATGTGCAGATTGATGAGCAACCTTCAAATACCTCAACAAGATCCTTCCTTGGTCTTAACTTTAGGAGCGGCTCACTTAGACGAATGGAACACATTCCACCTTTTCCTTCATAGCTACAGATTCCAGCACAGCTGAAAGAGACATGGAAAGCAAATATGAAAAGCTACTCGTTTCCGTAGTACGTAAAGAAAATTGAGAACTGGAGTTAAAATGCTGGCCCCTTCCAACACACTAGGTAACTCAGAATATTAAAAAACCACTTTTAGTAGTTACTTGGAAAATTGTTTTCATTTTAATTCATTTCTGTTGAGTTTAATCATTAAGCAAGGAAAAAAAAAGTTTCTTAGTTTCTTAGAATAAACTCTGACTGAACTACCAAAAGAGATACTATAATTTATTAGATCTCTTGCAATCACTTAATTATAAGCTAGCAATCCTCAGGGGGGAGTAAGGACAGTGGAGATCACTGTTCCAAGCTAACCTGTTTAGGAGGCAGAGGACAGTTTTCATGAAAACTGTTGACGGAGTGAAATACTCAAAGCAGAGGCTAGAGATTCACAGCAGCCAACATCAACTTAATGACACAATGCTGCAACTTCACCCCCCACCCAACTTTTGATGCTTACTGGACCTTTACTTATCATTTCTTCATAGCAGAAATATCTCAACATTCTGGTTTTTTTTGTTATTGTTACATGTTGTTTTGTGACTACATTATTCCTCTACCAGTTCAGCACCAAAATATTTTCATGTGTCTAGAGTACCACAACCAGCAGAAGACAAGAGGGGGCAGGACTCCAGCCGGCAGTAATTGCATCAGCTCATCTGCTGCATAAGTGCAGCCTGCACTTCAAAGGTTTTATTTCTTTTTTTTAGATCTCAGATTTCTTGTATATTCCCCTTCCTACTCTATTCTAAGTCTTGCTAATATGCTGTTATAATTTCATGTTTACCTCTCTATCATGCTGTAAAACTATCATAAAAATAGAGTAAGAAAAACGACAGCAAGAGAAGTATGTTAAGTTTCAACACACACAGTTCAAGATCAAGTTATTTATTCCACTTTAACATCTCTCTAGTATTGCCTGCACCGCAGGAAAAGCCGTTTATGGCAGCTAAGGATGCCAAATGAAGGACAAAACAATGACAGTGACCAAGCTACATCCTGGGGTACGAACTGTGTTAGAAAAGCAGGGCATTCAAAAACCTGGAAGAGAAGCTGTGGCACTAGTAGGTCGTGCCTGCAAAGCTACAGCGAGGAGCAGCAAATAGTGATAAATAACAGCCACTCCTCTCCTTCCCGCAAGCCCACAGCTGCACCATGAGAAGAGCCATCGCTCATTTGACGGGTCACAGGCTGTTGTGACAGCTCTAACATAGCACCGGCACGACGCTGGGCCCTTCGGAGACACATGCTGAAATCCGAGCCCGGTGAACGCCATCCGTCAGCGCTGCTCCGAATGACCGGCTTCTCCTGCCCGCAGAGCCCCCCTCCGCACCTCGGCTCCCCGCCGGGGCGCGGCGATCGCTGGCAGGAGCCCCGGCCCCTTCCCCACGCAGAGCTGCCCTCCGGCCCGACCCAGAGCAACCCCCCACCGCGGCGGCGTACAGGGTCATGCGTGGGCTCCACGACACCTCCACAGCCGCCAGCCGGCCCCAGAAGAGCGTCTCGTTGAACTGCACGAAGAGGCCGTGTACGTCGGGGCTGGGGTCCAGCAGCTCCCAGGCCTCGTCCACCACCGACAGCGGGCGGAGCGGCGAGGACGCTGGCCAGGCCTCAGGGGCCGGCGAGGCCTCAGGGCACGCTGCCGCCGCTGCCTTATCCTCCGCTTCCCACAGCTCCTGGAGCTGCAGCGCCAGCACGAAATCCTCGTCCTCCGCCGCCATGGAGGCTGCGGTGCTGCCCCACCGTCCCGGCGCTACAACCGTCCCGGCGGCGCCAAAGCCACCAACGGCACGGCCGCCCTCCCACTGCGCATGCGCCGAACGGGCGGGGGTTGGGGGGGTGTGCCCGCGCATGCGCGTTGGGCGCAGCGAGGCCGGCGCAGGCGCGGCGGCGGTCTCCCCGGCGGCGGCGGAACGGGCACTGGTCGGTGGGGTAGGCAGCGGGGCGGTTACGGTTATGGCGCTGTCGTTGGGCGAAGGCGGCGGGAGCCGTCTGCGGCGGCAGCTGGAGTCGGGGGGCTTCGCGGCGGGGGAGTATGTGAAGCAGCTGTCGCAACAGTCGGACGGGGACCGGGACCTGCAGGAACACCGGCAGCGCATCCAGGCGCTGAGCGAGGAGACGGCCCAGAGCCTGAAGCGCAACGTTTACCAGAACTACCGGCAGTTCATCGAGACGGCGCGGGAGATCAGCTACCTGGAGAGCGAGATGTACCAGCTCAGCCACATCCTGACCGAGCAGAAGGGCATCATGGAGGCCGTCACCCAGGCCCTGCTCCTCCAGGCCGACCGTGATGACCCCGCCCTGGGCGCCCGCCGCGCCGCCGCTGACCCCTTCCTGCCGCTGTCGGCCAAGGAGGCCGCGGCCAGCGAGGAGGGACGGCAGCGCACCCTCACCACCCTCCTGGAGAAGGTGGAGGGCTGCCGCGACCTCCTGCCTGAGAGCCCCGGCAAGTACCTGGTCTACAATGGGGACCTGGTGGAGTACGATGCCGACCACATGGCGCAGATCCAGCGGGTGCACGCCTTCCTCATGAACGACTGCCTGCTGGTGGCCACTGCTCTGCCCAACCGCCGTGGCGCCTACCGCTACGATGCCCTCTACCCCCTCGACGGGCTGGCTGTGGTCAACGTCAAGGACAACCCGCCCATGAAGGACATGTTCAAGCTGCTCATGTTCCCCGAGAGCCGCATCTTCCAGGCTGAGAATGCCAAGATCAAGAAGGAGTGGCTGGAGGTGCTGGAGGAGACCAAGCGCAACAGAGCCCTTAGTGAGAAGCGACGCCTGGAGCAGGAGGCCCTGCCCCGACCTGCCCCAACACCCCCTGAATCCACCAACCCCTTTGAGGAGGATGAGGAGGAAGAGGAGGAAGAGCCTTCTGCTGAGGAGGAGGTGGTCGACCTCTCACTTGAGTGGATCCAGGAACTGCCTGAGGACCTGGACGTCTGCATCGCTCAGCGGGACTTTGAGGGGGCAGTGGACCTCTTGGATAAACTCAACGAGTACCTGGGGGACAAGCCTGTGAGTCAGCCTGTGAAGGAGCTGCGGGCCAAGGTTGATGAACGGGTCCGGCAGCTTACAGACGTGCTGGTGTTTGAGCTGTCTCCAGACCGCTCACTGCGGGGTGGTCCTCGGGCCACCCGCCGAGCCGTGTCCCAGCTCATTCGCTTGGGCCAGTCCACCAAGGCATGTGAACTCTTCCTGAAGAACCGGGCAGCCGCGGTGCAAACGGCCATCCGACAGCTGCGCATCGAGGGCGCCACACTGCTCTACATCCACAAGCTCTGTCATGTCTTCTTCACCAGCCTTCTAGAGACGGCGAGAGAGTTTGAGACAGATTTTGCTGGTAACAACGGCTGCTACTCGGCCTTCGTTGTCTGGGCCCGCTCTTCCATGAGGATGTTTGTAGATGCCTTCAGTAAGCAAGTATTTGATAGTAAAGAGAGTTTGTCGACTGCAGCAGAGTGTGTCAAGGTAAGAGGGTCCAAAGAGGGGGATGTGACAGCCAGAACAAAGGCTGTGAAGCTTGAAAATCCTCTTTTCTAATCCTAGGTTAGTTGTTTTGTTAGATCTTGTGTGGATCTCTGGAGAGGTTTTCTTCATTGAAAGGTTAATATTGGTTTGGGAGTGGTTTGGTGGTGGGTTTGGTTTTTTTTTTTCAGTTTAACAGAGGGAAGCATTAAGATGAAAGTTCATAGTAAGAAAAACTCTACCATTATCAGAAATGCAATATGTATTTATTCTTCATTTGCTTTTAACCAGTAGGAGGTCCTAAAATTTGCATAAGCTGCATCTGAATTTTGAGTATTTTGAAGACCTTTTGTTTGTTTTCCAAGACTGTCCTAGACTATATTTCTATCATTTTTTGCAAGACAAACTTTTTAAGGTTATAATTTCTTTCAGCTGCTAATAGGAAAAAAAAAAAGTGTGTGCATGTGGAGTTATAATGTGATTATGCAAGGTATTTTTGATAGGGTTTGTCTTTCAGTTATTAATTTCTCATTAACAAGGAATTTCTTAAAGCAGGAGAAATAAGTGAACACTTCACCATTTTCTGAGAATGGTAGATTTGGTAAATGTGTAAGATATAAAAGGGGGCCACTACTACACTCTAGTAACACTCTCTGCTTCTCCTTAATATTCAAGGTAGCTAAAGAACACTGCAAGCAGCTTAGTGAGATTGGGCTGGATCTCACCTTCATCATTCATGCCCTTCTGGTGAAGGATATCAAAGGTGCTTTACAGAGCTACAAGGATATCATCATCGAGGCAACCAAGCATCGCAACTCTGAGGAAATGTGGAGAAGGATGAACCTAATGACTCCAGAGGCTCTGGGGAAACTCAGGGAGGAGATGAGGAGCTGTGGGGTGGGCAATTTTGACCAATACACGGGTGACGACTGCTGGGTCAACCTTAGCTATACTGTAGTAGCTTTCACCAAGCAGACTATGGCCTTCTTGGAAGAAGCGTTAAAGCTTTACTTTCCAGAGCTGCATATGGTTCTTTTAGAGAGTCTCGTGGAAATCATCCTGGTGGCTGTCCAGCATGTTGATTACAGTTTACGATGTGAACAGGACCCTGAGAAGAAAGCCTTCATTAGGCAGAATGCATCCTTCCTGTATGAAACTGTCCTTCCTGTTGTGGAAAAAAGATTTGAGGAAGGAGTTGGAAAGCCAGCCAAGCAGCTACAAGATCTGAGAAATGCTTCAAGATTGATGCGTGTAAATCCAGAAAGTACCACCTCTGTGGTGTGAAGTGATCTAATGTTCTTATGAACAGAGTGTGAAAGCACTTACTGAAAATGCTGTATGTTGAATTTATGAACTAAATGTTGGGTGATTTCTTTCAGTCCCTGAAAAATGCAGAAGTTTTACTGCTGCATTCCAGAAGATGAAGACTTGTCATCAAAGCCTGTAAGGATGCAATGCTTTTCTTGGTGGATGGGAGAAAGAAATAAGGTTGAGGTCATGTGTCCTTGGACAGCATATCTTGTAAGAATGGCTTGTGTAGTGTTTTTGACTTGGGAAATACTATAATATACAATTTTTGGCCAAATGTTTGTGAAAGTCTTAAATACACATACACCATATGGCAGGAAAAGATCACATCACTGTAGGACTTCTTTTTCAAGGCAGAGTTGTGGTAGGAAAGGAAGTGCTCCCAAGGTGTGGTATTTGGTGAGGCACCTCCACCATCCAGTTGTGACTCAGCACTGAAGATAAAAAACATGAATTTGCACACTCTGATTTGTTTGGTCTGAAAAGCAGACTCTTCAGTTTCTTCAACATTCAGATTCTCTTAGTTTGTTTCAGAGACAAGTCTAAATTAAAAATGGGGTTTTTATAGATTTTTGTGGGGGGGGTGAAGGGGCTGCTTTTATTTAATAAACTGGCCCGTTGGCTTAAATTACAGCTCTCTGAAAACAAACCTCCTCCTGTCAGAAACATTTGTTCCCTTTGGAGAAGTGAGAATAACTTTCTTCCCATCCCCTTTGTGTTCCCCTTTCTTGTTTTCTCATGGACTTCATTAGTGTCAAGTCCATTTGGTGAAGTAGGCACTCTGGCTTGAGGTGCTGTCATAAATGCATTGTGGCCATTACTTACTGGTAGAAACCATAGCAAAGAAGTGTAAATGCTCTTGAAGTGTGCGGGGCAGGGAGAGGGTCTGAAGGTACTGCAGAATGCTAACTTTGCTGTACAGAAGGAGCACAGGGTGAAGAAACTGGCTGTAGGGATTTTTGTAAATTATGTGATCTTCAAAATACACAGTGTCTTCTGCAAGTACTAGTGTCGTTTCCTGTAATACCAAGAAGAACTGTTGTCTTCTGCAGAAAACACAAGGTCTTTATTTGCTCGGGGCCTCTAATGCAGTTGAATGGTGATGGCTGTCTCGTTCAGTAGTCTCTCTGAAAATAAAATAAGCCAAGTCTTGTGTAAGGGGCATCATATTCTAAACTGTGTAAACTTATTCCCATTTAGTGCAGGATTTCTTAGTTGTGAGAAAATCATGTTTCGGCTAAGTAACCTTGTAATAGATTCTCAGTAAGTGTTCTTAACTGGAATAATTGAGTATCCTACTCCTCTTGCACTTTCAAATTAAAGCTTTTAAAGTTTGTATCATGGCAATGCCTGAACAAACAGAAGATATAAAAGAAAAACATTCTGCATAACTGCTTATACTGGAGCTTCTTCATATCTCCTTATTTTTGTAGTGCTGGTTCAATGCAGTTTTCACTTTAGTGACTAGTTTTTGTGCTCCTGCTCTTTGGATGCCTTTTGAACTCTCAGATTTTGCAAAGCATCCTACTGTCTCTGCTCACTTGCTCTCCAGTGTTTGGACCTTTTGCTAGCAGATCACAGAAGAAGCCCTGTACAAAATTGTTTTAAAATGTAACACATGGGTGTCAGCTAAAAATGATTAAAAACCACTGAAATAGCTATAGTTTTATTTTAAGGTCAGGAACAATGAGAATTAGAACTTGTGTGAACATATTATCTCCAAGAGAGCACCACAGAGGCATTATTTCACTAGTAAGCTATTTTTGATACCAGAATCCAGTGATGTATAGTAAAGTAATATATTCTCTGTATCCGCTTAAGTGAGCAAAGGTAGAAATCTGGCTTTACTTAATCTGAGAAATATTTTCAAGTGGATTATAAGTGAGTGCTCCCCATGATGATGGGGAGAAGTTAGAGGGAGAAGAGAGGGCTTTTTTTCTCTGAGGACAGATATATTGTTTTCTTTACAGGAGAAGAAAGCAGAATAAATACAGATGAGCCTTGTGTATTTTTTTTCCCCTGTTCAAGAGAAGGGTAAGCTGTGGAACTGCAGTTTAAGACTCTGCCTATTGTGAAGCTTGAGGATTTTGTGTAAGAATTGTAGTTTCCTGATTCTTAGTTCTGGCATAAGGTTGAATAGGAGGAGAGCTCTATTCATGCTTCTGTTGCAAGCTGGTGTAGCACATCTTATCCTTGTCAGAGGATGAAATGTAGAATGTAATTCCACCACATACTCTGTTATGTCTCTCTTTCTGCTCCCTTCATCGATCTATTTATGGCCCACAGGGCTGTTATCCATGGAGCAGTGGGCTTACATGGATGATGCTTTTAATGGATCAGGGAATCTGGCTTTTCCTTTGAGTGATCAAATATCATGTTTGTGTGCCTGTCACAGTTTAAACACGTGTGAATTTGTATAAACTGCTGTAGGTAGCATTACTATTTTGTAACTCTATTTGAGTCATAATAAAAGAAAACCAATAACTTAAGGAAAATGGTGTGCAATTAAATTAAACATGCTTTGTGTGTCAATTCAGTTAACAGAAAACATCAACATATGCTGAGAGTCATGGTTTAAGAAATTTCAGATTTGCAGACGGTAATTTGGAATGGCACTTTTCCTGAGCTGTACACTTATGGGGATAGTGTTTGTTGTTTAAGATGAGATTTGTAGTAACTATTGAATAGTATGATAGCAGTTTTGTTCATTTGGGGAAGAGCTAGTCATGTTTTTCTGTTTTGAGATGTTTTCTTATAAAATCTGGTTTTCTTTAGATGCTGTGACAAAATTGTGATGTGTAAAATGTAGATTTTTTTCTTTTTTTAAAATTCAGATGAATTTATGTATTAGAATTTGATGCAATAACTTTTCCAAACAGTGAGGACCATGTATTAAAACTTTTGGACCTACAACACAGGTGGTGTATTTCTGTTTTTATTACATCATCATCAGAAATAGGACGTTGGTTGAAAGTTCAAGTCCACTAATAAATTTCAACAATGATGTTGAAGAGCTTCAGGTCAGCCATTTGTGAGGGAGATGTAAGAGGCAGGCAGATGATGAAAGCCGAGTGATGGCACTGCAGGTACATTCTTAACAGTGGCTTAATAAGCAGAAGTTGGAAGGAAATGTTTCTCAACATTGCAAATTGAGGAGAGGCTGTTCTCTAGTCTAATGGCACTTTGGCTAGATGTGTGAAGCTGTATCAACACCAGGAACAGCAGAACACTATGGGGTTTGTTACCTTCCAGAGATTATTTTGGCACTGGAGTCTACTCATGCTGAACTCGAATGCTGAACGTACAATACAGACCATCTCCTCACTAGGTGGAGTTTTGTCCGTTCGAACCTCAGTGTGCCTGGGGTAGGCTCAGGCCTTAAATCTGTGCTGCCTCACAGCGTGGCTTGGGATCTTTTTGTAGCACATTGGGGAATGAAGGTGTTGCCCTGAACCATTCAGATGTTAGGGTCAGCTTTTGTCCTTCATTGGTAGTGCTTTATTTTTATACATTTTTAAAATTTTTATACTGTTAATTTCTTAATTCTTCATGTTTCCTGTTGTGTTCCTATACCACCAGCAGGCATTCTGCAGAGGATCTCAGCTTTCTACTTTTTCTAAAGGTATGTACCAACACGTGACTTTTGTTCCACCTGCGAGACGCTCTGCTCGACTGCAGGCCCCTGCAGAGATGTGGAAAGTCGCTTGTCCCAGATTCAGCTGTCTCATGTAAAATGTTCAGCTTAATGACTTCTCAAAGTCAAGCTTGTGTGACCTCTTGTCATTTTACTTCAATGTTGGACTGAAATTCCAATGAGAGCTCATGCTCCTAATGCAGATTTGCATTCCAGCACAGTAACGCAGAAGGTCCCCACCACCAATCTGCCTCATTTACAAACTCTTTGTGTTCCCTCTGTTTAAAACAATTCTCGTTTTAATTGAGTTACCTTTTACCTAAAAATAGTACTAGTTCTGCAAGCTCCCAGTGTGTTTTCTCTGAAGAAAATAAAATCCAGAACGGGGTTTGTCTGTCAAGGAGGTTTGTGAGCACAGCCTCACACACCTTTTTCCTCAGAGGTTCAGGTGTTATGAGATGTGTTCCATCCCTACCCTGAAAGGTGGTGGAGAGAGAGAAACACACCAAACTGTGGGAGAAATGTTTCCCAGTCTTAAGTAGAATCCTGTTTTTGTGAAAATAGATTTATGACCTTTATAAGGGGTGCTGACTGGAGTAATAAATCAGAATTTGATTGAGCCACCTTGGGCAGAGTAATTACCTCCTGAGTACCCAGGAAGCTTTGCTGATACAACTTCAGTGGCCTCAGCGTGCCCTCAACTTCAGAGTTGCAGCTGAGTCAGATTCTCTGTGACAAGTGTGCTCTGTTTGACACAGCAGAGAGCAAGTGCTAGCAAGAGACCTGGCCTGTGCTGAGCACTGAGCAGTATCCCCTTCCCCATGGTTTACACGGATGATCAGGAGAGCTTTAAGGCAATTTTAGATCACCCTTCTGTGACCCTGTGGTATTTATCCTTTCCCCCTCCCCATGCAGTACCTGGATCATAACCGCTTTCCTTTCAATGGCCTGAGCATCCCACTTCTCACCCAGGCAGATAGCCATATCTGGGGAGGATGGAGAGAACCTGCTCCCCAAATTACTCTAAGAGAGCTGTGATGCCACATGGTCACCAGTGGGTGTCCCACAAGAGCTCTGCATTGGTGAGCACCACCTTGGCTCAGGGAAAACAGGCACCCGCTGTACATGCAAGCAGATATGATTGCATTCAATTTGTTCTCATAGACCGGTCCAAGAGATAAAAGCAGGTATGAAAGGTGAGATATTAATCTCTTCATGTCATGGCAGGAGCTGGACTCTAAGGCATCGGCTTATATTACCCAAAATATAAATTGCCCCTGCAGCTGTCGGGAATCTTGTTCATGTGTGTGAATATATTGGCACATATGTGATTATTGAATGTACTGTGATAGGGAGGTGGACCAGGAGAAAAGCAGGTAGCATTAAATTCACTGCTGCTTGGGAATTCCTTGGAGATGCTTGGATTAATCATGATTTCAAGCTATTAAAAAAAAAAAAAAAAAAATTAATCATGCAGCTCTTTAGCTAGTTGCTCCAACATACAGAGCTTTTCCTCTGTCCTCCCAGAAAGCTGATGCAGTCAAAATCAAAATTCTTATGAAGGTGAGAGAGAGTTAGATACATCCTTTATGATATGAGGCATGTGAACGTAAACACCTGCAAACTTTGGCAAAAGTGAGATCTGAACTTCAGACTCACTTGTCCCTGACTGTGGGATAAGGGAAAACTTTGCCTCCTATACTTACAGACTTCTGGGCTTTGAGTCATTCCTACTGTTTCTAAAATCACAATTCATGGATGATCATCTGTGCCAGTCAGATTTGTTAAGACTAACATGTTTTGTTATCTATATATACATATATATATAGATACATCTTTACAGCATTGCTGCAGTCTGGGGCTCCTGTTACATTCATTTTCAGTTCTCCAGACCCAGTTTTCACAATAGGAAGGGGCCCAGCTCCCTGCCCCAGCTCCTGCAGGATGGGGTTGTCAGAAGGGTACTTGAAGCTCTGCAGAGAATTCTTCCTTCCTCAGGATTCAGCAAAATTTCCTCTCAAAACGTGGGTCTCTGATAAGCAGCTCCTGTTTTGCCTTTTTTTTGCCCCTCACAAACAACTGTCAGGATTGATTGTTTTCCCACTCTGCAATGCAACATCTCTAGCAGACGTGCCAGATTGACTTTGTGGAGGAAGGAGGCCAAACTGCATGTTAAATTACAGCCTGTACATCTGTTTTAAGGTAATTCAGGCCATATACCTCCCACCTGCTCTCACTAATGACAATGTACATGGAGAGAAGGGGGTTAGGGAGGCTGCAAGAAAAGATCTGTAATCTTTGTCCATCCGACTTCCATCCAGCAAGGTGCTTAAGCAGGCACTGAAGAGCATATGTCCTCCTGAATTTGAGAGGCCCACTCCTATACTTGGTTAATTAGATGGCAAAGTGTTTTTCATTTGTGAAGCATCAATATATTTTTGTTTAATTGCACAAGACCAGCTGGCAAAGAAGCAATAGGGGGGTGAGACTAGAGCAACAGTGGCACATGAGCAAACAAAGTATGTGTTTCTGTGACACCTCAACTCTAGTGTAACAAATTGTGGTCCCAAACAAAGCCTTCCCCTTCTTCAGTGAGAGCAATAGGCTCCATAAATCACCAGCATTGCAATTTTCCAGGAGGCAGCCATAACAGAGTTGGACACGCTAAAATTAAGTTGCTTCGTTTGCCCTGGTGGGATTTGTGGCACTGCGTTGGGGTGGAGGAAATGCCCTCAGGAAAACTCCGATGCTTAATGAAGGGCCGGCGGTGAGGCTGGATCAGCTGCTGTTCTGGGATGTGACTTCACTAGAGCTGGCACCAGGAGTGACCAGGCCACCACGCCACTCCTGCCTGCACCCCCGTCCTCCCTCATTTTACCCAAACCCAACACCTCCCACAGCAAACCCTTCCCTCCTGCTGTCCACCTGGCATGAAGTAGGTCCCCTCCCTTCCTGCTGGGATTAAACCCCATCTCGTTTGCTTGGTGACAGGCAGTGTGCACAGTAGGCAGAAGGCTCCTGTGCCACCCCCTGGCATCTTCACACCAAATAGTCCCTCTCCTGGTGTGCCTGTAATCAGTCACCATTTTTTGTTTTCCCCTGAAGTTTATTACCATTTAAATAGCCTTCTAGCCTAAAACCCCCTGAGGGGAGGTTCTGGCTCTGCTGCCTCATACTCTGGGAAATTAATTCCCCTAAGATCGTGTCCTCACAGGAAAATTGTATGGGTTCAACTGAGCTGGTTTAGAAAATGTTTTAAACCCACGCAAGACCTTCTGTGGCCTTTTACTTTTGACTGGAGCACTTTCTACATACCTGGCTTAGACAGCAAAGTGTTTATTCCCAACTAAAATTACATCTCTGAATCCTGCTGTCTGGGGCAATGTTTTTCACTACTGTGGGCAAATTCCGTATTTAACTCGGTGTGTGTTTTTAGGCCTTGAAGATGTAAGGGCTAGACTGCAAATGCCTTTAATCAGGAAGCAATTAATTGCACAGATTTCCTCCTTGCAGTCAGTGTAGCACTCACCCAGGTAATACTCCCTGTGAGGCGATGGCTCATGCCTGTGCACTACTTTTATTACTGTATATCTCTGCTAATTAGTTCCCGTTGGACGATAGGCCAGGTTGCTAGAGGGGATTCAGATAAACGGTACAATCAGTTAAGACAATCTAAAGATAGCTTTAAGAATAAAAACAAATGGTTTGCCTGATGAGCTCCTTTTAAAAAAATATTATTTCTGAAGAGAACTCGCAAGCAGGATTCATGCTTTTAATGGAAGTCAAGACCAGGTTTGCAAGGGTAGTTCCAGTCCCTCATTGAGCACATTTAACTGGGGCTTTTCCCAGAGCACCCAAGACTGATCGCAAGTTGGGAACACCTAGTTTGTCTCTTTTTGCACCAACCTCCAGGCAAAAGACCAAAGTCCTGGTTCTCCCTCAGAAATGATGCTCAGCTTCACTTTGAGAGAGATGTATGTGTACCCAGGCAGGGAGAGCTGGGGGGGGATGTTTAGCCCTCATTGACAGTCCCTGGGCCTGCACATACACCATGTCTCACAAAACAGGAGGGTAAATCTTCAGCTGCCCCTCTGCCCACATTCAGGGCCATTTCCACCCAGCTAACACTGGCACCAACCTTGTTTGCTTTTTTAAACACAATCCACACGTCCTTCTTGTCCTATATGCTGGCTAGAAATGTCAAACTCCCTCATTAGGCTATTATTATAATTTACTAGCAGAAATCTTCCTCTCTGCACACACAACACACAACTCTTCATGTTTTACTATTATAATTGTATTTCAAAGCTATAAATAACACATTAGCCTGGTTTATGTGCTCATGCAAGTCAAGCTATAAACTGGCAGATGAATGAAATTAACTGCCTCCAGAATTCACATTCCTGTCACTTATTCAATTATTTGATCAACATAATTGCTCAGAGCAAGAGCTAATTGGAAAATGACATGCATTTACCCTCTCTATAGAGGAAGAGAGGCTTATCAGGTATTTTACTGCAGGCACTTTCATTACTTCCAATATTCTGGAAGAAGCAACGTTTTTAAACGAGCCAGACCCAAATACACAAAGCTTGTGTTGCTGTCCAGATGCTTTCCCACCCTTAAAATAGTTCCAGTATTTTGTGGTGCAAGGGTTTGAACACGTCTGTACTGCACAGCATGCAAGTACCTTGGCACATGGGTATGGGAGCCGCAAGCCAAGCTTGCCTCCAGGAGTCTACAGCATTAAATGTGTCCTTGCTTCTGCAGATCTGTATTCACGCTGGTGCTGCAGCATTATGGGTTTGGTTCTGCTTATGACCAGCGTCCGTCCCTGGGAGCTGAATTTCACTGAATTTGTTTAGAATTGGAAGGGACCACAGAGATCATCTAGTCCAACTCCCCTGCTGAAGCAGGANNATCCAGGTGGGTCTTGAAAACCTCCAAAGAAGGGGACTTCACAACTTCCCTGGGCAGCCTGTTCCAGGGCTCTGTCACCCTCACTGTGAAGTAGGTTTTTTTCATATTTGAGTGGGACCTCCGATATTCCAACTCATGCCCATTACCCCACGTCCTCTCACTGGCAACCACTGAAAAGAGTTTGGCTCCCTCCTCCTTCAAACCACCCTTTAGATACTTATAGGTGTTAATGAGATCTCCCCTCAGCCTTCTCCTCTCCAGGCTAAAGAGTCCCAGCTCTCTCAGCCTTTCCTCATAAGGGAAATGCTCCAATCCTTGAATCATCTTGCCCTTCGCTGGACTCTCTCCAGTAGCACCTTGTCCCATGGTATGGAGAATATCAGTCAGCTGAGGCAGAAGAGCCTCTCTGGAGTAGAAAAAGCAGAAAATGATTTTTTGCTTGTTGCTGTTGTTGAAAAGACTTTAATTCCCCACCCTGCCAGTTCAAACGCCATCTCAAGGCTGCGTTTTGAAGCACTGAAAGCACTGATACCTTTTGAATTATTTTTTTTTGTCCCTTGCCTCACTCAGACATTCTGCTTAACATTGTGAATTTACACACACACACACACACAGACACACAGACACACTCCCATACATCTGTGCATTTTGTTATTAAATGAAAACCTAAGAAATGGGTGCCTGAGCAGAGGGGTGTGGATGGAAAGGATCAGGAGGTAGGACACTCAAAGCCTAAATGGATCCCTGTTTCCATTATTAGCTCTAGCATTGTTTGGGGTTGGAATCTTTAATTTGTTTAAGTAAGAGACAAGCAAGCACTTTTCCAGGCTGTGTGAAGGGGGAGGAAGCCCATCTATCAACGCCAACAGTTTGCAACCTATTGTCTGCAGGCCCTGAGGGGATCTGTGGGTTATCTGTAGGGAAAAGGGAGCTAAGAAAATCAACCCTGTTGTCAGTCGCCTTAAATTCTTGACAGATGGTCTGCACCTCTGTTGGAAAATACTGTGTTTCTGCAAATTAAAATTGGGTAAAAACCAATGTATTTTCCTCATGAGCTCAGGCTCATGAACAAGCTTTCAAGGCTGAGTTTTTTGGCTGCTTAAAAAACTCCAGAAGTGGTCTACGGAGCATGTGAGGACTGAGACACATACTGTACTGGATTTTGCCCCCTGAGCTCTAGTTGTGCTGCTAACACTGCACAAGTGGTACAGGGCAGCTCTGGGAAACTCGTTGTACTGCATGCGGTGTCCTAGAGGCTGGTACTGTCTATATTTGATGAGAAGTAGTTAACTAGGTAAGTAATTATTTAGTTCATCCCAAGGCAGGTTAAGAAATGAGTGCAGCACAGCCTGTTCGTACTTATACCAGGACATTTCTGACAGTGAAGGTCTTTTAGGGTAGGAAGCAAAAGTATACAATAAGAGAATAAAAAAGTAACCCCCGCATGGGTGGCCAGGGAGCCTGCAGGGATCCTGGGGGAAGGAACTACCTGTAAATACAAGTTTGTTTTGCTGCTTAATGGGGATGCCCTGCAGTTTGGAAAAGAGGGGTGCTGAGGACACCAGGTGCCATTGCTGCTCGCAGCTCTGTTTCCCACATGGCTGCAGGAAGCAGAAAACGAGGATGATGCCAAGGTGTGGTGTCCCGTGAGTGACTCCAGACAGTGGACAAATAGCTCCCAAGTGTGATGCTGTGATCTCTAAGGTGTAAATCAGTAACCTGGTGGCACCACGGGACACCGTGCATGGAAAATGCAGGCTCCTTTGTTGCCAGCTGTAGGCACAAAGCAAAAAAAAAAAAAAAAAAAAAAAAAGGTATGTCAGGGTCTTAAAAATCGTGCCACTGCTAGGGCCAAAGCAAGGGACAGGCGTGCCGGGAAGTGACCGTCGCCGGAGCGGAGGAAGGAGACAGCCCCGCATCCTGCCGGGCCCTGAATCAAAGGGGGTACCCGGGCAGCGGGACGGGGCGGCGCCCAGGGGGGAGCGCGGCGCCCCCGGCCCTTCACCCCGGCTCCGTACCGGGATGTGGCGGGGGAGATCCTCCCGCAGAGGGCAGGCTGGCACCCCGCCGCCCTCCTGTCGCCAGCGCCACCGGCACCTCCTCGTCCCGCCCCCGGGCCGCCCCCCGCCCGCCGCGGGGCGCCGCGGCCGCACCGACAGCAGGGGGCGGCCGCCGCCGCCGCCGCAACCCGCCCGTCGCCCCGCCTCCAGCGCCGCATCCCAGCAGCTCCGGCCGCCCCGCACCCGGCCCAGCAACCCCGCATGCCCCTACCTGCCTTCAGCCCCGCAGCCTCACAGCCCAGCATGCATCCCCGCATCCCAGACCCGCACATGCAGTTCCAGGGCCCCGCAGTCCCTCCGCCCAGCAGCCCTGCAGCCTTGGACCCAGCCCACCACCCAACAGCCTCATATTCCCCCAGCTCAGCGTCCCGAGAGTCCCACAGCCAAGCACACCGGCAGACCTGCATCCAAAATATCCAGTTCTGTAGCCCTACAGACCCACAGCCTAGCATCCAGTCCCAAATCCCTAAATCCCAGCAGCCCTGCAGTCCCAGCACCCCTACAGCCTACCATCCAGCCCCAAAGCTCTGCAGCTCTGCACCCCTGGGGTCCCACACACAGCATCTCAGCATCCCATCCCAGGGCATGGTCCTGCTGCTCATGGGTCTAGGTTTTATTGTGGTTTCTACCCTCAGGGACAATGACAACTGTGGCTGTGGAGGTGATTGTAGTTATACTGGAGCTTTTTTTTTTTTGCCTGAGGCCCTGTTATAAACTGTGCTGGCAGAGGTGCTATTTCATTCCTGAGAGCTGGAAAAGTCTTTCTAGTGCAGGCTTGCCGCAGCCTGAGGAGTCAGCTTTACAAGCGTTCAGGATGCAGCCAGAGTTACTGGTGCACTCCCAGTCCCACCACTGCGCAGGGCTGGAGGCAGGCAGGCAACACAGGTAAAGAAAGGCAGCAGCTGCCTCTCCAACTTCCTGGCTCCAGAACTACAGCCTAGTACTTCACTGTGAGATTTATCACCCTCCCTATGTACAGTAACAGATTTTTCTGCGGGATTTTAGCATTGGAAAAGGATACTGGAAACCTGTTGCTTTTGTTACACTGGGATATTTATTTTGCTGACTGTGAATCGACAGGATTGCACTTCTGCAATTGGAAAAATTAATAAATATATGCAGAAAAATTACTCTCCCCCAGGTTTCTGTCTATTCCTGTCTACTTTCTTGTCCTGCTGAGCCTCATGCTGGCAACTCCTTGCAGGAGGCCTGTAGCATGTTCAGTCTGAAGGAGCGCTCCTCTCCTGCCCGACTTACAGCAAAGCCTTACTGCATACCCAAAGCGATGGCACAGGTGTGCTGCGCCTCTATGAGCATGTGCCAAGGGCACATGTAGGCAGCCTTAGCAGGAACTTCATCCTATTTTTCATTCAGGCACAAAATATCTCGTTACTATTTTCTGTGGAGAGAAATGGAAAAAGTCCCTCAAGTCACAAAATGGTATAGAAAATCAAGCCGTGGAAAATATTCGCAGGCAAGCAATAAAAATGCAGTTTGAGTCAATGGAAATATTTAATTTAAATACTTTCAAGTCCATCTTTTTTTGATTGCTTAAAAGTAAAATTATTTAAATTGTAGGAGATATTTGAATAAAGAAAATACTATTCTAAATGTCAACTATGGAAAAAAGTGGTGCTTTGATATCCATAATTTTTTTCTTTATTACTTTTATTTGAGAAATGTATTAAGCATGTTTTATTTTGTAGCTCCCACAAGAAAAAAAATAGTTTTAAGGAATCACTGTTTTTCAATTAGAAAATATTTTACTGAAAACTCCTATCTGGAAAAAAGCTGGAAATAGTTAGTGTGAAAAGTCTAGCAGGAAGCTCTTAGTTCCAGATGTGTTGTTCTACTTCCCCTGGTATGACAGAGGTACTTACAATTAAAGTTCAAAGATGCAGCGCCGGTGGAACTAACTACATATTTCCTGATGTTTGTGGCTGTCAGCACAGGGGTGGTTAGACTGCTGTTTACAAATCTGAGCATAATTAGCTCTTATACCAAAGGGAGCAATCAAAGCCCCAGTGATTCCCAGAGACAAACCAGGGCCAGCGTGCTGGAGACTTTCTCCCATCTTATTTCTGGTTGTGTTGTTTTCGGAAGAAAGATGCACATAGCAGACACAGTCCAATCCCAGCCCTCCTCTGGTGAGTCAGAGTCAGCTTCTTAGGTCTTACGGACCTTAAGTCAGGAGGGAAGGATGGTCTTGTGGCTTAGGATAAGGACTGTGAGTCAAAAGAGTTTATTAATGAAAAAAGAAGTTCTCCATTTATTAGCAGATGTCTCTAACCACCGTAAGCAAGTTGCCGCTAGAAAATGTTAGCTGTAGGCATTTTAAAGCTAGAGGGGGTGGGGGAAAAAAAAAAAAAAAAAGCAGTCCAATTAACTTGTAATCATTTCTGCAGCAACATTACATTTATCCATAACCAGCTGTCCTGATTGGAAAAGGACAAGCACCATGGTAAATACCAGAAATACCCTGATTTGGGTTTCAGGCGAGCTAAACTCCCGTTGATTAAGCTGGGAATATTGATTAAGGACCTCAAGCTGTGACCCACAACAATTCAGTCAGGTTACTCCTGCCGCTTAGCAAGGCTTGAGCTAAATTGGAAAGCAGGATAGAGCCTCAGTGAGTTTATCAGCCCTGAGCAGTGTGTTTCCAGGCTGATAACCTGCAAGTACCTCCCTGCTCACCCCCGGAGTTATGGGGGATTCAATAGGTTGTCTGCGTGACGAGAGATATTAAAGGCCTTCATAAAAAAAAAATAAATTAAAAGCAACCCAGCTTTGGACGAATTCTCTGGAAATCAGCCATTCAGTCCATATAGTTAATGATCAGTCGGTGGGTTAATAGCCAAACGTGAAGTTAAGGATGATTAAAGCTTTAAAAAAATTAACTGCTCAGTGACTGTAGTTAAAGACAATATTCAGTTATTTTTTGATGATTACTTTTTTGTCTAGGCTCCCACGGAGGCTGACAAGGGATATTTTAACTTGTCAAGGCAATAGCACCATAGCAACAAGCCCTTAAGAAGCTGTCAGGTTGGTGCACAAGGACCCGTTTTGCATACCAGGCCTTTGATCTTCAAGTGCATTTAGCATTGCCATTTTTCTATGTGTGTGGTGAAAAGGTGAAATAGGTTCCTTGTTTAAGTAGGACAATTTATTATTGTCATTTAGCTTTTGAAGGACAAGCCGTGCAGAATAGCTCCAGTCAGGCCTTGAACAGAAGAACATTTACGCTTGGGTTACCAGGGAAGCAAGGGTTTGCAGAATCCAGTCCTTATTGCTTTGGGGAAAAAAAATGATATTTTTATTCTTCAATTCGTGCTTCTTCAGTTTACTGACAAATAAATGCTAATTATTTGAACTACAAAAGGTAATGCAGTAAAAGGCCAGGCTGGATGGGGCTTTGAGCAACCTGCTCTAGTGGGAGGTGTCCCTGCCCATGGCAGGGGGGTTGGAACTCAATGATCTTTAAGGTCCCTTCCAACTCAATTCTATGATTCTATGATTAAAAATAGGGCTTCTCCCTTCTGCTTCATGCCAGGGTAACAAGACTGTTGGGCAAACTTTGACTGAACAACCATGCCACTGGCTGGGAAAAGTAGAAGGAATTCAGACCAATTTTGAAGGCACCCTTCCAGCAGGGAAGGAAAGAGGAATCACTGCAAACCAAATGGGGATTTGGTCAGCGAGACCATACAGAGATTGTATGGAATAGGTAAATGATATAATACATATAAGAACAACTGCTACTTCCAAACTGTACTAAACTGTAAGAGGCTAGTGTCGTTTTCTGTGATCTTTCTCTGAGAGAGAGCAATCTAAAATCCAGAACAGAACAGCATTTAACAGGATTTAGCTGTACATCTGATAGCTCTTGACTATGTCTTCTTGCAGGCTTCTTGGATAGTGTCTGGTACCCAGCACCCCTGTGTCTCACCCACAGTCCCTGTGGGTCCAGCAGAGTCCCCTGGCCACAGGCAGTGCCTGGCGCTGGGCAGCTGGCAGAACTTGCACAGGGAAGGGGCCCAAAAGGGCTCCTAGGAGGTCACACAACCCTGTGGTTATCAAGCTGCACTTTAGGGGCACACTGGTGATCCACACCAGCACATCCCAGCTGCCTAGAAATAAAATCAGCTGTCTCTAACCATTCCTGAAAGCTCCGGGGGTCTCATCTTGCTGGAGGTGCCTCCAGTTGCCCCAGGAGGCAACCACAATATGCAGCTCTCTGTACCATTAGAACATTTATCCTCCCATCTGTATTGAGCTTTCCCTGCTGCAATTGAAATTCATTATTTCTTGCCTTATTTACCTCCACGTGCTGTGTATTCTCTTCCATGTGGCAAAGCAGCCCGGGAACGGCACTCTTTGCAGCTTTCCTTTTCTGTTCCTTTGGTTTCATTCAGTGTTGTCTTCCCAGCCTTAACCATGTGCTGGATTTGCCTCTAGTTTTGAGTCCTGTGCAAGCTCTCCTTCCTCCCCCTGAGGATCACCCAAAGTACATTCCTGTTTCCTCTGCACCCACTCTGCTCTTTTGCTTCCCTTCAGGAGGGCTGCCCTTCACAAAAGGAGGCTCCCAAACCCATGGGGACTGCACCGCACACACACAACCAGCTCCATATGAACCAAGACCTAAGATAACCTAAAGCATGAGAAAGGAAAAACAAACCCACCCAGCTCTGTGTATAGTCAGTACCTGGAGCTAAACAGAGATATTTTACCCCTCGTATTTTCTTGTTAATTGTTGCTCTGGACATTTTTGTTTTATCAGATGGAGAATGACACTGGAGACCTAACTAGTTTGTGCCTCTTGTCAATGGCTCTTTGTTTTCTTTAAGTTTTTTTTTTTCCTTATTTTTTGCCTGACCCAATAATAATTTCTTTGTTCCCTTTGGTAGGCTGGCCACTCAGATTGTTATATTCCTGCAAGGCAGGCCTGTCTTAAACCTGGCTGTATTATTATTCATAATAGCAGCAGCATCCGCTGGGATGGCAGTGATGCACAGCAGCCAGGGTTCCCTCTGCCAGGCACTGCACAAAAAAAGCACACTACTCAGCTCCAGAGTGACCAGGACAGGACAAAAGAGATGGAACTCTAGGTGAGAAAGCACCTTTTTTAAATAAAACAAAACTAAACACTTTGGACTTTTTCCTCATAGGTTCTTTATTGCCCTTGTTAATGGCAGGTTCCCTGCCTACACCAGCGTTGGTTAGCAGCAAGGTACTAATAAACTAGTAAACAAAGCAGAGGAAGGGCACAGGCCCAGGCAGTTGTCCATACAGTTATATGGTTGGCATTGTCCTCATATGAGTTTTTCCCAGACCAAGCAAATATTCCCGCAGCGGGTGCCCAGGCATGTTTCAGGAGCCAGGGTGGGCCGGGAGGGCTCCTGGCAGGTGGTTTTGGCACAGCTCTCCTGCTCCCGGGGGACAAAAGTTCTTCCCTCTGGGGATGGCTGGGCATGCCAGGGGAGCTGGGGGCAGAAAACATCCCCTGGCCTGTCTTATTAATTTGCATTGTTACAGCCTTGGTGTCTCAGCACCACATGGCTTTTAATGGGTTTACTCATCCCGGCATCCCTGGAGCGGTGGGGAAGTGCTGCTCAGCCCCTGGGTCTGAGAGGAAAACACATACCCATGAGGGCATTGAAAGGGTGACATGTCTCCAGAGAAGCCTTCAGGTCCTATAGTCAGCTTGTTTTTCAACCTCGTCCCAGCCCCCAGGGCTTAAAGCCCCTTGGGATGGTGAGGATGATATAGCCAGGAGATGTACCCCAGATTGGGTGGGGGTGCTGCCTAAGTCTGCAGGGATGAGATGAAGCCACGTCCTCTGATCTCTTTGGCTGAGACAAAACCCAACCTGGTGAAGCTGGGAGGCTTAGAGCACAAGCTAGGCAAGTCTGGTCCAGAAAACAGCATCAGGCTTGCACTTAACTTGACCCTTAGGGACTTACAGAAGCTTAGGCAGGGACCTGGCTATTCTGCATCATATGCTTTGCCTCACTAGGATATACAAGACCTTGGGGCTTCTCAGAGAACGTGTCAAATCCATAGAGATAGTTTGTGCAGAGGAAATTGGTAGTGGGGTCTGGAAGATCAGAGGGTGCTCAGTGCTTTACAGCCACACTGCCTGAAGTTCCTTGGCTGGGAAAACAAAAAGCAATTCAGCATCATGAATTTTCCATAATAATTTTCTCCATGCCTGCGTTAACAGGGATGATTGGTCTTTTAGCTACTGAGTCACCAGTCTCTGCTCTTGGATAGTGCCCATCACCATGGAGTCAGGGACTGTATGTGAATGCAGAGAACTAAGGCATTATATGAAAATGCACTGTTTTATCTATAATCCTATTTTGAGATCTATTTTTTTTATAAGCAATACTGTTATTTTGATAGCTGAAAAGTTGCAACTGGACCATTTGACAGAGCACTTTCAGGCTTCCAGGGCCAGCTCCCAGGCAGACATTTAAGGTCTCTGCAGGGTCCGGCACACACGGGGTGAGGATTTGCAGCAAAAGGAGGGAGGTGTCAGGACCCACAGCTCCCAGCTGGTGACGTGGTGGTAGGCCCTGCCCCAAGCCACCCATCTGCAGCGAGCCCACCCCTGGCCATAACCTGGTCATGAGCTTTGCTCCAGCCACCGGCCGCTCAGAGGCTCTGCCAAGCAAGGATGGATCCAGGGGCCATATGGATCCAGGCTGTGAGGCTTCAGATGTAATTTATCCCAGCCTTTTGTTCTTCCCAGCTCACCTCTTGCTGACACCTGCACAGCTCCTGTCTGGTGGGAATATTTGTGCCTTTCCCTGCTCCAGCGCACTGACAGCAGGGGTGCAGCAAGGACCATTACCCACGCAGGGTGGAGCTGCAACCTTGGACCCCACCAGGGAGGTGAAACCTGGTCATGGCCTTTCCCTAATTATTATATCCCTAATTATTATTCTCCTTGCTTGGTACTGCCTCCGGTAGAAAAGATGTTTTTGTTGCATTATCAAAACAGCTTAAATGCAAAAAGAAAACTCAGCGAAATGAAAGTTACCACCACCACCACCACGAAGAAAAAAAAAATCCATGCAAGAAATCTGGGCCTTATCTACTCTTCTCTTAATGAGCTCTAAAGAAAACAATAAAACCAGAAAGCAAAGTGAAAGCCGACAGAGGTAATTGGGAAGGGCTGCTGGAGAAGCAGGAGCTGTGGGAAATGGGGAGGTGACTGTGGAAAGCATCACCTTGAAGAGAGCCCCAGATTTGTGAGGTCTGCCTCTCCCACGAGTCCCATTTTGTAGCAAATCAGAGTAGATGGGGTAATTATTGCAGCTGTGTTTTGGGCTGGTTTTAAACCAGGTTGTACTTTCCTGGCTGCCTTTGGAGTGCAACAGCAGTGGCAGGCAGCATTCCTGCCAGCACAGCCCAGTTAAATCCACCAAAACAAGTAACCAACCAACCGGCCAGTTCTAGAAGAGCTTGCTTGGTGATTTTTGCCTGTTTGTTTTCAATGACAAGTTTCCGAGGAAAACAGTAGCATTTAAAAAACCACATGTGCAGCCAAAAAATCTTGTGGACTTTTCCCTCCTCCTCTCCAGCAAATACTTTGCTGCCTCTTTTACAATGCCATTTCTATTGACGTAAAGCAAAGATAAGAAATGTTTGCCCGGGCTGCCTCACTCAGTTTTCCATGTGTGGCTTCTGGCTGATTTGCCATGTCTCCCTGCTGAGGTTTCAATCCATTTTTGACTGAAAGCATCCGGGTCCTTGCTTGGCTTATCGTGCCGACACAGCTGGCAACCTATTAATCTCCTGCTCCCGATGCCTTTACTTCAGTGGGAAAGCTCGGGTGCCTTGTAGTGGTTCTTATTTACAGCTGCAGAGGCTGGTGCTCAAAGCCCCTAGGTCACTTCTCCAGGAAAACTCTTCTCCTGAAGGGTTGGAGCTGGGAGAGGTTCAGCATTTTCATCCTTCTTGCTCTGGCACTCTTTTTCAAAGGTATGGAGAACTGTAAAGCAGCAGAAGCAGGTTTGAACCCAGGATCACATTACCTGCTGGTAATGCTTTGCCTCTGTTCACGTCTTCAATCACAGGACTTCAAGACATCTAAGAAGAATCTCGCACACTGGCTCAGTTTTCACTTGACAGAATTTGTCCTGTAGAGCTATGTTTTTAGGCACACAAATTCTGGAGGAATTCTCATTCCTCCCTAACTAAGAGAGGACAGGAGTCTGGCAAGGTTATCCAGCAAAGATCCCTTGAAATCTTACTCTGTTCAGAAAACTGTTTTAAACCAGGGTGGTGAAAGCCCTGTTGCTTGAAAACAAACCACCCTGGAAGGGTTTGCCTCATAGAGTCGTGTTGGTAGTAGTGTTCTGGCAACTCTTTCTTTCTAAATCCAACTAAATCCTGAGGTAGAGGGAGGTTTGTGAGCAGGAAAGCTGGGACTAGAATGGTAATTTCCTGGACCTGGCCTTGTACGCTGGCCAGGAGACACTCTGGCTGCTAACAAAATAGTTAGTGAGGGACTCACAGGTAGAGACGGGACGCTTGAAAAGGAAAAAATAACTTACATTGTGGCTGACTTCTATGCCTGATTAGGTATACCTACTATGGCTGAAAAGTTCTGACCTGAAAACCTGGGAATTGAAGGTTTTCATCCCGTCCTTGTAAAAGAAGAGAAGCATAATGCCTGGGTAGCTGCTTTCCAGTACCCCAAACCTACTTACTGTTCCTCTCCCAAAGCAGATTGCTGGTGGGGTGAAGCACAGCGTGCTGAGAAGTGCCTGCTTCTCCCCAGCTGTGGCTGCCGGTGCCAGGGAGGTGGGCTGGACCTGGCACTGAGCTGGGGATCAGAGGGGCACTGAGTACCAACACCTGAGCTTGGACTGTGCAGATTTGGGTGACAGGGTTTGCTCTGCACCAAGTGAATCATGCTTTTTGCTTTCCTACCTTTGTTTTACCATGCAGCAGAGAAAAAAATGTGTTTTTCCCGGCTCTGCTATGCTGCCCCGGAGCCAGCTGTGGATGCTGCCCTGTGATGCCCACCCTCGGGGTTGGGCAGCTATCACAGAAGAACAGCCTGTTCACTTTCAATAAAACTGACACTTGTGCTGCCTTTTCGCAAGCCTTTTAATCCCCATCAAGAAGACCCTAGCAACTGCTTTCAGAAAAGATTTTTAAATGTGGAAAGGAAAACACTTTTCAGCAGTGGCCATGAGATTTTTCCAAGTTTGATACCATGAGGAAGCAGACGGCTCCAAAAGAGATAATATTAGGATGAATCATTGTTTTTCAGACTTTAAGAGTATCCAACTGAAAATGCATGGGCCAAACCTGCCACGGAGGTGGATCAGCACAGATCCATGGCTCGGGCAAGCTTCCCTGGGGAGGGTGGGTGCAGAAGGGAGAGCAGGGGTGTCTATGCAGAGCAGACAGGTTTTCTGCCCCCTTCACCTCCCAGAACCATTGACAGGAGTTCAGTCCCCATTAGGAAGTTGCTCCCACCACTATGAACTGTGGGCTTATGCAAGGACATGTATGGCCCAGCAAGAGGTGCCCTGGGGACACACCACGGTAGTGGGGAGACAGTGGAGTTCTCCAGGGAGTCCTGATCTCTGTTCACCCTGGCTAGTGAGCCATTTCAGCCTGATCTAGGCATATTTTACAAGCACCATAAGACATCGCCCAGCATTATGAGGCTGTTTGGTGTCCTGGTTCTCAGTGCCTAGGGGAGACACAGACTGCTCCCTTGCGTTCCCCTTCCTCTTGCAATGTTTGTGTGTGGGTTTAAGACTTGCCAAACCTGCCTCTTTCCACCCGCTTCATTGCTGTCTCCTTCTGTGCTCACTGCTCTGCCCCATCACTCTGGCCTCTGGCTGCCTCTTCCCAGACCTCCAGCCAGCTCTGATCACATTATCCTCTGCCAAAACTCATTTGCAAACTGGGACCTTATTCTTAAATGCAGCCCCACATTGAAAATGCAAAGAGATATCTCTGCATTTCCTTTTTCAATATGTAACACTGTCAGCATTTCTAGGTCTGGCTACTGAGGTCTCCCTGGTCCAGACACAAGCTCTGCATCTTCCATTGTGGAGCTGAAGTCCTCCTAGCACCCCTCAGCTCTCCCTGGGAGATCAATCTACTTACATCTGTCGTGCCACCAAGGTGGACATTTTGGGGAAGAAACCCCAGATCTGGCATACTGCTCTAGAAGTTGGCTCCTTTTTGAAGTAGCCCTGAAGCTCCAGCAAGGTGAGTGGTTTGGGTATGATGTGCAGGTGAGGTGAACAGAGCGCGGTGATGAACTTTAGTGCACATGGACTGCTGGGGTTCATCCCCATTCAAAGAGACTCTGGGTGTCTGGTTAGTATAAAAACAAACCAGATGCCTGGCATAACCGTATGAGTAAAAGAGAGAGAGACCTGATAAAGTTCTGTTAGCTTGGCTAGAAAAGAAAATGTCTGCTGTAGAGAAAACACCTCTGAGATACAGATGACTTTAGGAACACAGATTGAAGCACTGAAGATTGGGGGTGCACCTGGGAGACGGCAGATTGCACTCTAGGCTTGACCATGAGAGCCATGGAGATCTACCTGCAGAGTCACCCGAAGGTGCCCATAAATGCACGTCACCTCAGCTCAAGCATGGGTGAAGGGTGAAGAATGCCCACAGGAGGGATGAGAGGAGGGTTGGAGAAGGAACCAGCAGAAGCAGCCATCAGGGTTTCTTCCCAGGAGTGATAAAAACATCATGAAAGCTGTGGCAGAAATCTGTCCTTATAGGAGGGGGTTGTATAGTAGGAAGGGGTTGTATAGTAGGAAGGAAAGTTTTTCCCAGCTGCTGGGACTAGGATTTTGATAGGTGTTTTGGGCGTCCACCTGGGGAACTCGTGGGGTTGTGACAGATAAGAAAAGGGATTCCTATATGGGCTGACGGGTGGTGTGGCAAAGAGCATCCATGCTGCAGATGCCAAGCCTGTATTGAGTGCTAGCTGCTCTGCCCCTGGCTCCTCAGAGACGTGTGTCCAAACTTGAGCTGCCATTTCTCTGCTCAGTTCTCTCCCCTGCCACTCTCACCAGCCCCAAAAGCGTGTAGCACATTGCCCAACCACGTTTTCTTCTCCTCCAGCTTTAATGCTTGGACTCACCTCCTTCTCTCCAGATGGCCACTGTAAACTGGGGCTCCTGGGGCAGAAACAGCACGGCAGGTTACAAAACCCAGGGAGCAGGAGGGCAATGAAGTGCAGTATGCCACAGGGCAGGAGCAGCTCCTTCACCCAGCTGTCTGGGAAAAACGGTATTTTTGTTATTTTTCTTACCAAATTTTTGGTGAATTTTTGGTGACTTTTCTCTGTCACCAATGAGACCTTCCCCAGCCTGTCCCCAGCAGTGCTCAGGGGAGCTGCTGGGGCCATGGCTCGGTCCCTGCACAGACCCAGCAGGGAGAGCCCTGGGAAGAGCAGCCGTCAGGAGCAGAGCTCCCAGCTCTGGTGCACCCGGAGGGGTGTGGGACAGCCCTAGGGCAGTGAAGGGCTTCAGGACAAGCAGGCAAATTGGTGGCCGTCACACAAAACGCAGGACATGCAGCACTTTTTCAGCAGCTGTGACCCCAGATCAGCTGAAAAGGATTTTGAAAGCGAGATAAAGGGATCACCTCCCACTGTGGTTCCCCTGCAGAGGCACTGCAGATAGGAGGTTAGGGTTAATTTGTTTTCTGAATTAACTGGGAATTTGGGATGCTTGAAGCAATTGTGCTTCGTTTTGTTTTGTTTTCCAGGTTTATCTCAGCAATCCTTTTTGCCTGTGAGTTTTTGGTAGCGTCATCTCAACCAGAACTTAGCTGGAGGGGTGGGGAGAGTTTATTGTGTTAGCAACGTGTGTCCCTTACTGATCCTTTTCCCTGGGTTGTGAAAACTTTCCTGAAATCGATATTTTGGGTGATGAAAATGTTGTTTAAAAGAAAAACCTTGCACATATATGTGCATTTTTAATTACAAATAAAATATGTAATAAAAGCAGCAATATCTTGTTCTCTAGCCCTTTTCCCTCCTTGTTCTCAACGAACAGCCTCAAAAGCACTTCTTCAGAGCCAGAGCAGGTCAGAATCATCCCTTATTCAAGCTGCCTTTTCTTCCCCAGGTTGTTGCCCTTTCTTTGCTCCCTTGTACTTCCCCTTTCTTTTCTCCACAGCTCGGCCACGTCACCAGGATCCTGCTCTTTGGAAAATGAAGGGGTGCATCACAGATAATGTTTTTTTCCAGACCTTGGGGTTGCTCTTCTCGACAAAGAACAGGATCTCGGTGACAGCCCTGCAGAGCAGGCTGTACCCTTCTCTTGAACGAGCAGCAGTGCATCACGTCATGCTCGGAGCGCGCTGCCTCACTCCCTCGCCTCTCCCCGTGTCAGGCTTTTCAAGTTTCTGCAAGAAAAAAAAAAAAAAAAAAAGAAGAAAGCTTTCATTCTACAAGGCCAGCATCCAGTTCATATATTTTATATCGCAGGGAAAATGATAAGCCAGGATATAACAATGACCTACTTCACGTCTTGATAAAATAATTTCCTCTCTCTGTCATTTTTTCTCAAAGAATAATATTTGACTAATGAGAGCGTGTAAGATAGGGCAAGAGCTTTTCTGTGAACTGGCTGATAATGTGCCAAATTCAGCCCTGAGACAGACAACTGCCACCCTGTTGACCTACGTGGAGTTAAACCTATTTATCCCCCAGCTCAGAGCTCTGAAAATAATTGGGTTCAAACCCGTGAGATGTGTGCGTGCGATAGGGTTGAGGCCAAAAGCTTCAGAGACAGGGGCTATCTGTTACAGCATCCCTCCATCAACGCACCCTCAGCCCACCACCACCACCACGGCTGCCCGGGAGCTGCTCTGACTTGCTGCTGTGGTGTAAACTGGGCCCCCCTCTGCAAAACAACCGGTTAGCTCATCCTTTTACACAAAAGGCTACTGTATTTGGTAGGGTACATTACAGTATAGGGCAACCATGCAGCTCTGAATCCACTCACGCCCCCCTCCCCGAGCACAGAAACAATGCAGACCGTTATAGCTATCTCACTGGAGCCTACTTAGCTCAATGCGTTGACTGTGTTTGTCTACTGAAGGTGTTTAAAAATGTGCATGTGGCATTTTTTACCCGCAGCATTTGCATGAAGAGCTTTCTCACATCGTCTTTTGACACCGTTCAAACGGATTGTCACTCAGTGCATATTGCCCACTCTCTCATCTCCCACCTACAGGAGTTTTCCTTGTGGTCGTGCATCTTTCCTCTTAATGAGTTCTCATCACAGCACTGATATGGGCCACAGATTTGCCATTTGTCACTGCAGATATGAGGTGACATAGCTCAGGCATCCTTGTGTCCTCAGTTGGGTTATATTTCGTCCTGGCATCAGCGAGCACAGTATGTCTGCTCACCTTCAGCTGACAGACTGCTCAAAATGGACAGAAATTGATATGCTGTCACAAGTCCATCATGCCATGTGCTCCCTGCCCATGATGGCCAAAGCTGACCGGTGTATCTTATTTACCATATTTACCACTGAGCTTATTTAGCACCAGCATATTTACTGTATGATTACTTCCATCATCACATGCCATTCCACAGTATTAACAAGATACATGATTTATGGGATGCTGTTGAGAGTAAAATACAGTTAAAATGTAATTATATTTTTTCCTTGCATAAATGTCATATGAATCAAGTCTGATCTATTGACTTTTCTCCAATTTTTTGTTCCCTAAGGTAGAAAGTTCCTCTGGATTTCTGGAGATGGAAAACTACAGATTGCCAGGCTCTGGCAGGAGAAGGGGAAGGGTTACAAGCATCTGGGCATGGAGATGGAGTCTCCTCTTGACAGCTCTGCTCCTCAGGCACAATGGGCCTTTCTGTCAAAGCTCATGTATGCAGGAGACAACTTTCTCGGGTGCTGCTTGAAGCCTGAAGACTAAACTCTCACAGAGCCTTAAAAGCTGTACCTTTTCTCTCTGTATGTGCCTTTTGTTAGCCTTCCTTTGTCTTGTGTAGAGATGTGGCTGTGTGTACCCAGAACCACGCAGAATAAAAATGAGACACTGGGCTGCAAATGTGGCTTTGTGCCCTGCACAGAGCCGTAGCGAGCAAATGCTTCAGACATAACAGCACCCAGTCTCCAGGCTCCATGCAGTTCTTCAGAAATGACTGAAGATGTTAATCCTTGCTTTGCGTACATCCTGACTGTCTGAGAAGTCTCACTGGAGTGATTTGTTTTTAATTCAGAACCAGGGGCGTGGGTCTCTGTGCAATTCACTCAAAGAAGGACCTGTAACAGTTTTTGGTTCTGGAATTGGTACCTGTTTTTGATCAGGCACGTGACTGATCACCTTTATCACTCTTACACCAAGCTATGCAGTTCACTGATGAAACAGCATCAGTGCTCAACATGTTACCACAGTACAGGTAGCTCTGAGGACCCTCAACCGCCGGAGCAGAGCAGACGCACAAGGGCTTCTCACCAGTTTCAGTGAAACATCTGCTGGGCTGAAGGTGTCCAATACTGAATTTAACACCCACCAGGACTTTGGAGCCAGGTGGCTGTGGAGCACACAGGCTTCATGGCTCTGCTCTGCAGGATGCAGCTCCGGGAACAAGTGTGGCAACAGCCTGCCGTGGGGGTAACCTTTCAAACAGCTGCAGCTGTTTGCACAGTAAACCTGTGCTTACACACGTAATTTTTTTTCCCTTTCCTGACAAGCTTTATCCCGGCACAACTACTCATGACTCCAGGGAGTTAGCTGCAACAGTATTGTTAAAGCAATTCAGCTTTTGTAGGTAGGCAGGCTATAATTACACTAAATTAAAATAGAATGCTTTTGTTCAAACCTAGGCATCCCCAAGAGGACTTGCACCAAAACAACCAAAGGTACGAACTAAGCCATTTCTGTTATTTTAGTACATGCCTGAGCACAGGCAGGCTCCCACTCCAATCCTTCTGGCTGTCGAACCTGGCAAAGCTCAGCTGCCTGGGTGATCTCCTCTTCTAGGGCTTCATCACAGGGGGATCACTCTACAACAGTACCTGACAGGGAAAAGCTTCTCAGTTGTGGCTGGGTGCCCCACCATGTCTCTCTGGTGCTAACTCCTGTATGTGACAGCACTGGCTTTTTTAGGGAAAGGTAACCCCGCAGGACTGGGGAGTCCCACACGTGGGTCACTGGCTCCTGTGGTTCTCGCACATGAGGGTCACACTGAGCCCCTGTGCTGTGCTGGCTGCCATGCTCCTGGCATGTCCCCTCCTGGCTCTGCTCCCTGTGGGGAGAGGGGGGCTGCTGATGCCCGGGGAACGGTTTCTTCCAGCTCCAGGGAGCTGTTTCTTCCCCACCTTTCCAACTGCGTGCCCGGGGCATCCAACCTGGCGTCTCCCCAGCCGCCTTCCAGGGCCAAGGGAGGACCTGCTTTGGAGACACCATAACGCTAAGTGCAGGAGTGGCACAACTCCACGGAGAGCCACGGTAGCTATTCCCATGGAAGAGGCCACGGCACACAGGAAAGCGAGGCCAGCTGCAGCGAATGCTTATTTCCACCAGGCACCACCACGCAGCTCCAGGGTTTGGAGGAGGAGGAGGAGGAGGAGGAGGAGGAGGAGGAGGGCAGCTCCCCATAGGCCTGACACTTCCATCTCCTCCAGCGAGGGTGGGAAGGCAGCAGGGGCACAGCCGTGGCATAACCTGCGGAACGGATCCCCCTGCACCTCGGGGGCCTCCGGATCAGCGAGGGAAACGCGGAAACAGCACGCCGCACCGGGAACAAAACAAAACCGTCAGCAAAACAAAGCGGTAAACCGAAACCCCGACGTTTCAGTCGCTGGAGGCGACCTGCGCTTGCCCTCTGCCAAGCGGGGGGACGGACAGCCGTACGCCAGACCCTCACGTTTGCGCAGCGCCGTTAAGGTCTTCACAATAAACGCCGTCACCTCACCCATGTGAGATGCCCCATGTAGGGCAGAGCTCAACTTTTGAGCAGGTTTTCACTTTCTGAGCTCAACCCCCGCAACTTTCCAAGGCCAACCCATCCCACCGCTGCTAAAAACGTATCTCTCACCGCTGCCCCCTCCCCGCCTCCCACGGCGCCTGTCCCAGTTCCTCCCGCCCCAACCCGCCGGGTGGGCGCTCACCCACCGGCGGGATCGGCGGCGGACGCCCCGCTCCCGCACGGCTGCGGGATGGAACGGGGGGGGGGGGGGGAGGGGGGGGCGCGGCGAGCGGGGCGCGGCCCCGAGAGGGGGCGGGGAGCTCGCCCCCGCCGCGGCAGCCAACGGCGAGCGGGCCAATGAGGGGCGCGCCCGCGGGGCGGGGCGGGGCGAGCGGCGCGGGGCGCGGTGGCGCCGCCTGCCGGGCAGGGCCGGGCCGGGCCAGGCCGGGCGGTGGCGGCGGCGGCGGCGGCGGCTCCTCCTTCTCCTCCTCCTCCTCCCCCTCCTCCCCCCGGCGCGGCGCTATGTCACGCGGCGGCGCGGGGCCGGCAGTCGGGACTCGGTAGCGCGGGGCGAGGCGAGCGCAGCCCCAGCCGGGATCCCGCCGCCTGCCCCCCGCCGAACGCTCCGCCACACTCGGGGCTGGCTTCGCGGCGGTCGCGCCGCGCCTGCCGGCCCGCCGGGGCCCCGCACCGCCCGCCAGCCGCGTCCCATCGCCTTCCCCCCGCGGCCGGCGGCTCCGCGCCGCGCGGTGCTCCCCGGCCGGCGGGGCTCGGCGTGGCCGGTCGGATGCCGCCGCAGCAGGAGGGCGAGGCGGGCTACATCAGCAAGCCGGTGCCCGGCGGCTGCGAGGTGCCGCCGGTGCCCCCGCGCAGGGTGCGGAGCGGGCGGGCAGCGGCGGCGCTGGGGGCGGCGCTGGGCGGCCGCTGCCGGGCGGCGGGGACCGGAGCCGGGACCGCGGCGGGAGCTGGGGCCGGGGCGGCAGCCGAGCCGCGGCGCAGCATCAAGTGCGTGCTGGTGGGGGACGGCGCCGTGGGGAAGACCAGCTTGGTGGTGAGCTACACCACCAACGGGTACCCCACCGAGTACATCCCTACCGCCTTCGACAACTTCTCCGGTAAGGGCCGGGGGGCGACTGCGGGCACCGGGGCGGCGGGAGGGCGGTGCTGTCGCCGCGGGAAGCGGCGCGTTCCTCCTGAGCCTCTCCGTGGCGGAGCTGCTGGGGGGTGTGTGCGTGGGGTGTCCAGCTCGGGTTATTTTGTTATTTATTTATTTGGGGGTAAGGCCCTCCTCAGGCAGGAGCGGCGACTCTGGCGTCCGGCGGCACCGGCTGAGCCCCGGTGTAGCGGAGCCGGGCTGGCAGCCGGTGTCGCGCCCGCCCGTGCGGCCGCCTCCGGGCTTTAGCGGTGAACTCCCCGGTCTCACGCTTCCAGCCCCGGGCGAGATAGGAAGGGGAGAGCTGAAACACTTGCCTCGTCTCCCCGTTGCGAACGGGGAAGTTCTGGGTTGTCCCTCTGGTCCGGCGGGGGCTTGCCGTGGCCCCGGCGTGCTGAAGATGAACCAGAGGGCGATAAACGCCACCCTCCGCATCAGCAGAAGGACGCGGGGCGCTGGGCTGGCTGTCCCCGCAGCCGGCCGGGGGTTGGTGCGGGCACTGCCTGCCTCGTCACTTGCGGTGACACGAATCGGAAAGCCTTGCGGGGCTTGTGAGCCCCCACAGCTCTGTGAAATTGTTAAATCTAAACTAATTGAGGAGAAGACTGAAAGAGCTGAGGGATGGGAAATCTTATTTTCTTTCTTTTTATTTTTTTTTTCTTAACGGAAAACGTGTAAAGTTGGGCTCACCACAGTTTCTCCCCCCCCCCCCCCCCCCCTCCTTTTTTTCCAAAGCTGTGGTGTCTGTGGATGGCAAGCCGGTGAGACTTCAGCTCTGCGACACAGCTGGGCAGGTCAGTGAAGCCACTTACTGCGTTTAAGTGACAGTGGGAGGGGAGACCTTGTTGCGCAAAGTGCTCCGGCTGATGACTTCATGGATTTGAAAGGATTGCCAGTGTTTGATCGTCCTATTAAACTGTTATCATTTTCACCACTGTGCTGCCTGGTGAAGGCTGGGGGACGTTCTGTGCCTCTGTATAGGGGCTGGCACAGGCTGCTGCTCTGCTGGCTCGAACTGCCCCTCTGCTTAGCTGGACTAGAAAGGCTGAACCTACTGGGGATTTGAGGGCTGCCTGGTTTTGTCTTTGAGCAGTTGTCACTGTCTTTACTGTTGCTAAATAACTGTGGGTTTGAGAATTACGGTGTTTGAGGTGTGCCCATGCAAAGTATCCACAGCTGTAGGTGTCCAGAGATAAGCTTCTGCCCCTTCAAGAACAGTTTAAGGAAGAAAAAAAGTCCTATTGGGTGTTGTCTGTGGAGACTTTGTATTTGCCATTCCCACCCCCTTTAAAAGTGCTGCTGCCCCAACACTGAGGTTTGCTGTACTCTGAAATCCTGGAAGGTGTCTGGTGCCCGTCAGCTCCAGCTTTACCCAATACATAAAAAGAACCCATTTCTTACCACCTTGAGCAATGGGCGACTGGTGACCCTGCTTGATAGGGGTTGAGTCTTGATAGCCAAAAGTAGGCAAAAGTATTTCACTCGTGTTGGAAGGCCGTGGGAGTTAGGTTCCTGTGCAGCTTTGTGGATCTGGGTCTACGCTTTCACCAAAATCACGCTGAAAAATCTCAGTGGCCTTAACACACAAACCTATTTAGATGAGTTGTAACTGGGCGCCCTACTTAGGAAAGGGGTTTGAAGGGCTGTGCACTCCTAGGCAGCAGCGTGGGACTCTCATGTGCCCTACGAACTGAAGCTAAAACCATACAAGCAGCCTTTGTGGGTAACGCTACGGATTAGAACAGCAGAACTGTCCCATGATTTCATGCCCTGCTGAAGAGACAGGGTGATAACATGGTTGTGCACGCTCCTGTGCAGAGTGTGACAGGTGAAATTGCCCCCGGGTGACAGCCTGTGGAAGTGCCACCGCAAGCAGCAGAAGAGACAGACAGGCCCAGTCACCTCTTGCCTTCCCTGCTGTTAATGGTTAAGATGTTTGCTCTGGCTGCCGGAATGGGCAGAGTCCCTGCCTTAAAAATGAAAGGGTTATCTAAACTGACAGAAGTTGTCCCAAATCAATGCTACCTAGCTGGATAATTTGGTAAAACAGTGCTGCAGTGAGATGGCTGCTGAAATCTGCAGGAGAAAAAAAAAAAAAAAAGCACTCCAGACAGAGGGAAATTGTATTTCAGCATCACCAGCCTGAAGAGGTGTAGAGTCCTTGCAAGTCAGGTACCTACCACTGAAACTGCAGGAGTGCACTTGGAACATAAAAGGCACTATTTCACCTGGGTTGAAACCCTTAAGATCTGGTTTTGGCTTTCAAACACGTTGAATTGAGCCCTTTTGAGGTTGCTCAGGTAGCAAGAAGAGGCAATTATGTGGCGAGGTGCCTTTCTGTAAATGGTCCTGTAGTTCAGAGCGGCAGCTCGTGGTAAATGTGGGGTCTCTCTCAAGCCAAGCGGGGAGAGCCTGGTTCCCTCTGAGGCTTAATCTGAGAATCAAGAAAGCTAATGAAACTTGCTTTCTTGACTCGTGTTTTATAAATCGCTGTTTCTCTCAGAGTGGTTGCTGGAAGAAATTCGTTCAAACGAAATGAGACTTCTGAGACTTCCAGGGAGCTTTAAACTGTGTATCCTGGACCTCCGGAGACTTTAAAGCAAAACTTCACATCTCGAAAATTAACATGGGGCTTGCAATTCAGCAGTAAACTGCTGGTACCAGAGAGATGTTTTCAGCGGTGTGTGTTCTTTGCACTTCCAATTCAGAGCTTTAGAGAATGGGGTCCGTTTTAATTAAAATGTCGCTGCAGCTGAGGCAAATCCTACCTGTTCAGGCTGCTAGTGTTCCCCTGCTTTTATCCTGCTGTCAGCATAAAAGCCACCTGCCTGGAGTTAACCCTTACTTCTTGCTGCATTCTTTGCAGAGGATCAGCACGCCTTTGTAACTGTGAGGCTTTTGGCTTTCTTGTGGCTAGTTCCTGAAGCTGAAAAAGGGCCTGCTTTGCTGGCGTTTGCCCTAAAAGGGGGGGGGGGGGGGGAAAATATAGCACTGGGAGGCCTGTTTACAGTTTGTTTGATGTGGTATGGGTGGGAGGGGAAGGTAAAGCTCTTACTCTATGCCATTGGCATGTTAAGCCCGCACATTGTGAGTCATTACTGCTACCATCAAATTTAAATCCCTGGGCACAATGGCAGCAAAATTATTCCCATATCCTGTAGGATGTTGTTAAGTAGTCGCCAGTTTAAAGGAGGATTCCAGGAGAGGTGGCTTGCTGCTGCTTGTCTGCTCTTGCCTGTATCTGGAGGTAGGGGTGTCAGTAGCTCATGGGAGCAGCTCACTGACTCGCCCCTGGGAGATGAACTTGTGGAAAGTGCCTTCTCCCTCCCATACTCTGATTTTTTTTTGGCTGTAACCTGCTTCCCTCAGCATTACTCCGGTACAATAGGGGAGAGGCTGTTGCACAAAGAGCAAAAATTAAGCACTCAAAACAAGCTGTGGCGTTAGTCAGACAAATCTCTGCTACATGGGGAAGCTGCCACCTTTGTCCTGCATGCCCGATGGTGGCAGGATGAGATCTCCGGCTGGGTACAGCCAACTTCTGCTCCTCATGTTGGTTGGTCTGGGTGCTGATGTCAAGGTGCCTTTCAAGACTGCAGCGGCAATTGGAAGAGCTCCTCCAAACATCAGCTAGGGAGTGTATTGGTGTGTCCTCCAGGGCTGACGTGTTCTTTCTGTTGGGTGCTAACACGATTTCATTCCATGCAGGATGAATTCGACAAGCTCAGGCCTCTGTGCTACACCAACACGGACATCTTCTTGCTGTGCTTCAGCGTGGTGAGCCCCTCGTCCTTCCAGAACGTGAGTGAGAAGTGGGTTCCTGAAATCCGATGCCACTGCCCCAAGGCACCCATTATCCTGGTGGGGACCCAGTCGGACCTGCGGGAGGACGTCAAAGTTCTCATCGAGCTGGACAAGTGCAAAGAGAAGCCGGTCGCAGAGGAGGCTGCGAAGCTCTGTGCCGAGGAAATAAAAGCCGCCTCCTACATCGAGTGCTCTGCTTTGACTCAGAAAAACCTCAAGGAGGTCTTTGATGCGGCCATCGTGGCTGGTATTCAGTACTCAGATACCCAGCAGCAACCAAAGAAATCCAAGTGTAGGACTCCAGACAAGATGAAAAACCTCTCCAAATCCTGGTGGAAAAAATACTGCTGTTTTGTATAGGGGTTGCAAGGACCTGAGTGCTGCTCTGAGGAAATCAAATAGAGGCTATATTAGCTGAAATCTCATTCTGTGTCGTCCCGAGTGTATAGTGTAGATCTGTATGTATGTGTATATGTTGCTACTGGATATCTTGGTTGCCCTTTCGAGGGTGGCAGAAGGATTCTTAGTTAAATAATTGCTATAAATCAGGTCTGGCATCCAGTTTTGTGACTAAAACCTCTCATTAAGGAAGAAGAGCATTACGTGTCTGTGAGGGTAGAAGGATTTGGCCAAAGGATTCGGCTGCTTGTGTTGTAAGGTGTACATGATGGGGAGGAACACACTAGAGGCCTTTGCTGGCAGGGCTCTGGAGGAGGAACGCACAAGTAACGGTGGAAACGTAGAGCTCTGTACATGGACTATCAAAGGGAAAAATAACACTGTGCCTCCTAACTGACATTTGTAGCTTTAAAACCCCACTCCTGCTCTCTTCTGTGTCTTCCCAAGCAAATGCTCTTAGGCATTGCTTTAAAAAGGGTATGCGAGACGTGTAATCTATACGCAAATGCCACAGTTGGAAAGGTCGTGAATATACCTTCAGCATGCACTGAGGGAACGTAATCCCTTATGGAGTTGACATCTCATTTGTCACCTCCTGACTTCGTGAAAGCCCCTGCCCTTCCTAGGAAGCCGTGTGGAAGCCTGAGGGACACGACCAAGCTTTAACTCACTACCTTGAGCAGTGGCGATTTCCTCTCTCTTTTTGCAGACATGACGACAGTTCATCTATTTCAGCTGAAAGGAATGTAAATGCTGTTGTGTTGCGGTTTTTTTATTATTTTTCTCTTTTTTTTTTCTTTACAGAGATGTAACAAATATTGGTGCAGCACCATGTAAACCGCATCTGGTCTTAAGTCTACAGCCAAGAATTTCAGGATGCTCCTCCTTACCTTTTAAGGCTGCTTAACAAAAACCAAATTGGGTAGATAAAGATTTATAACAAACCAGACTCTAGAAACTGAGGCTGCTGTGTCCTCTTCATGATGCTGTTTTCAAACAAGTTAACATTTTCCTTCTGAAGGCAACAGTCACTTCTTGTTGAATCTTGTCCAAACTTGTAATCATGAAATTGGCTGAGGCCACCTTGGAAATTTAACTGATAGGGGTTTTTCTCCCCAGATCAGTCCAACAGATTAACTGAAATGTGCTAAAATGTAGCTGAGCGATCAACATAGTGTGGAGTTGAGTGTGACCTATTCTCTGACTAAATCTGGTTCCTACTAAACTAAGCGTAATTCCAACCCCAGTGAGTTTGAGAGACCTGAGGAATAACGTGACTCTTTGCAAGAATCGGTATTTTAACTTATTCTGCAGAGAACATTTAATTTGTGCTGTCTGTCTGCTTTTTTATGACTGTGACTATTTCCCCCCCCTAGATATTTCAAGATCAGATTATATTATTTTTTTTCTTTTTCCTTTGGCCATAGCCTTGAAGTGACCTTTTTCATAGTCTTAAACTAAAGTACAATGACAGAAAGCCGGAACCATTTTTTTTTTCATCAGAAATGAATCAATGCCTGAAAGAAAGAGGAACTGTGGAAGCCATTTGAGTTGATAAAGCCAACCACAGTTTACCTCGTGGCCTATTAAAGAAAATGACACTATGTAAATGGATTTTGGGCTGTATTGGCACAGGCTCCACAGGCAGTATTTTTTCCTCCTCTACAGTGAAATAAGTGCAGAATGGGTAATGTTCCATCACTGAAAACTTGAAAATGGAATGGAAATCTTTACCTAGGGCCTGATTCAATAAAAATGTGTTGGCTTCTGCACTGGAACAGCCTGGAAAAACAATTTCCATAGCACAGAAGCTGGATGCATTTAACTTGATTGCATCTGGTTGGTAATGGTTTAATGTTTACTGGTCATGAAATTAACATCTGAGCCTTTATATTTCTTACTCAAATGCTTTGACAGGATTTCAAAGATATGACAGATATGCGGTCATACTGTCATCTTCAAGAAAACCATGAAGCCAGATTTCTCTTGGGTACTTTGCTTCTCTGTAAAATGGTCTCAGTTGATCAAAACCATGGGTTTGGGGAAGAGACAGGCTTGAATCTGAGCAGCTTCCATTTGCGAAAAGAACAAAATTTCTTCTGCAAGATCATACTTCTTTGTATCATGCTGTACCGGAAGCAGTAGGTTATATTTTATAAGCAGCCTGTTTCATAGTCTGGAGTAGCATTACTTTTAAATGTAGCCAGCTGTGACCATTTCTGAAAATGTGATGTATATACAACTTGTTATAGCCCTTTACTAGGTGTGTGTAAACTGAGGTCTAATAACTTTACGAATACTGCTCTACATGGGGCTACACAGGGTCTAGGTTTTAGATATATCATTTTTTAAATCGCCAGTATTTTATGAGCGCAAGTGAGGGGGACATGTGTCTATGTAGTCTATAATCTGATGTGCCTTATAAAAAAAGAAACAACCTATCTTCTGTTTTCTAAGTGTAGGCTATATTCCAAAAGAAATATTTCATGTGAGAATGATATAAATGAGGTATTTGGAAATAAATTCTGACCTGTATATGCGTCTGCCTCTGCTGCCTGCTCGGGCAAGCTGGAGGGCAGTCCCTGGTCATGCACCAGGGCTGTGCTCTTAGTACCCTGGCAAAAAGCCTCTGGTTAAAAAATACAGACATTCCCCCTGTCCTCAGGGTGCTGGGCTGGGTGGGAAAGGTGTGATGATGGGCTTTCTGCTGCCCTGGCAGTACAGCAGCCTCTTGCTGTGGCCTGGCAGGGCATGGGCAGGCTTGTTGTGCCTGGTCCCCAAAAGCAGGACAGGTGGCAGGAGGAGCACAGCCTGGCTGGGGACAGCTGGGGTGACACCATGACTGGTGGCATGCTGTTTCACCTGCTACAGGGTGAGCCATGTGTGTCCTGGGGGAACCAGGGAGCATTTTTGGAAGAGCAGAGCTGGTTTCCTGGTGTCACCAAGGGTCTTGTCACCCCCTCCCTGGGTCCTGGCCCTTGCGCTAGGGCTAAGGCATGTGAGGCTTGAGGTTGTTCATACCAAGCCTTTGTGTGGCACAGAGACTTTCTCTGATTGCTTCCCTGGGGCTTTGTTAGCTAAGTGGGGAACAGCACCTAGACCCCAGGGCATCTCTGTGGAGCTGGTGGTCGTGCTTTGAGATCGCTCCAGAGAAGAGGGTTTTCTTTGGACCAAGGTTTGTAAACTGCTACCATTGTGTTAGGTTTTGGGGAGGTCAGTGTCCTCCCATGCTGCCTGTCTCCCAGGTTGTAACGCTGATGTATTTTCAACCATCAAAACACACGCAGCCTACACGAAGCAGAGGAAGGAGACTGACGTGCCTTTCATCTTCCCCGTGGCTGGTTCTGCGCTGTTTGTCAAACAGTCTTGGCTTCTTTTCTGCTTCGTTGCCCAACATGCTGGGGACTGCCGTGTGGCTTCTTCACCGGGCCATGCCTGCAGCACAGCTGCCCTGCTTGAGTGCCTGCCCCACCAGTGAGCTCCTTTCTGGTGAGTACTAGCTGTTCAATCACTGGTGCTTTTGAAGAGTCACTTCCACTGGGTTTGTGATGCAAAATCGGGGTGTTCTCGTTGGAGACTCAGTCACCCCAGATTTGCACGTTGACTTTGCAGGAAAAGGGGCTGTGCTGGCCGAGAGTCCAGAACCCACCATTGCCGAATCCTGGTGCCGAAATCCCTCTGCTCCCTGTGGGGTGATGCTGGTCTGATGAGGTGGGCTGCTGTCTTACGCGTCCCGACATCTGGACAGGGCTAAGGCAGTTCAGCCCATCCTTTACGCCAGGGTAACGCTGTGCATGTGTGTGCTGCTGTGATCAAAAGGCTCCTTCAGCTGCCCTGCTTGAGGTACCGGATGGGGTGGCAGCTGAGGCTGATAAGAGAAGTAAGCCTGCCGTATGTAAGATTTTTCAGGAATGCAGAAATCACTGCCATTTTGTGATGGATGGAAGTTCCCAAGAGAGGATTTTGTTTTCTTTCATATCAAATTAAAGTGCTCTAGGAAAAATTGATTATTTTTTTCATGGAAAAAATGTCATCTTTACCATTTTTCCCCATGTATTTTGTGCTCTGGACATACCTCTAGGGTGTGATTGACGGTTGACTAGAGCTGAGACATTGACAAATGTGGCAGTTCTGGGAGAGGAACTCTCTAAGGAAACCTCATGACAGTTATACTTTGCTTTTTATTTTCTTCATAGACATCAGTTACTGACCACAGAAAGCTCAGTAACACACATGCTGCAGGAGATGGCCTTTTTGTATAACTACATGCAGCTGACCTAATATTGTCATATGTTTTATGCTTAAACATTGAACCTCACTTCTTACAATTCAGCCACATTTCTGAGCTGTAGTAGATAATCGGTTTCTACAGGAGGTTTGTGCAGAAGAGACCTCTGTCAGCTTCTGCCTTTAGTGTTGTCCTGGCATGCAGCAAGGTGGGGAGAGGGGAAAAACAACTACTTAGGAAAGAGCAAGACATTATAAAGCTCAGAAGAACTGGCGAAGGGACTCCTGGGCAACGGGGAGTAATAAATACTACTTCTACGTACTTTAGGCATAAGCAGATTAAAAGCCCAATTAGAGAAATGCATAGGGAAATGAACGGCCCCAGAGGGCTGTTAAGTACCAAAATACAGCCTTTTCCTTAGGAAGTCTCAAATCTGCGGATAGCTGGAAGCTGGGAGGAAATATCACTGCACACTATAGGGAAAAAGTCACTCTGCATTTACTCAGTTCTTATAGTCTCTCCCCAAGCATCTGCACTGGCTAGGGACAGGATGTGGGATGAGGTGGACTTTTGGCATCAACCAGCATGGCTGTCCTAATGTATTTAATGTTTTTGAAAGAGCAGGATGGGTTTCCAGCCAACAGCAGGGCCCCAAGATCCAATAGGACCTTCTGAAGCTAAAGCTTCCCACATTACTGGCAGCCAGTGGGAAGATGTAATGTGAGGAGGGTTGTTCATTACCCATTTAGTGCAGTCCTCTATGGTATAACCTGGGGAACAAGTAGTTGTGTAATTCAATGAATTTTACCATCTGAAGCAGAAAATGAGTCAGCGTTACTGATTTATTTCCCCACACTGTTTTAACAGGATGGATAAATCAGTGATGTGTATGAAAACAAAAAGGTTTAAAAGACCCAGTCTGGACTAGCTTTTTTAATTCGGCACCAGTTTTTTTAATTCAGCAAGGGAAATGTGTCTAAAGGAGGAAGTGTGAGGAGCAGCACTGCTGATCTGCAGGGGCCTGCACCAATATCTTGAGGAGCTCTGCTGGCTCTTAAGCACAGAACAAGAAGACCTGCATCAGACACCAATTCAGACACTAGTGGTGGGTGCAAGATTGTTCCCAGATGTCCGTTATTCTTTAGGTCTCAGTATTTAGGTTGTATCTCAAGCTTATTATTTGGAGGCAAAAGAGGAATTGTTTCACCACAGACAACAGAGATGCAGAGCTGTAAAGCATTATGTAGCATGAAAATACACAAGCAGTGATCCCTGTTAAGCTTCTGGAGTTGCAGGTGTGCTCACAATGATGGCACCTCTATATAGCTCTGTCACCCTTAACTTCACAGGAAGGGATGAATATTGATGATCTTCTGCTCCAGAGTTTTGCTGCTTTTGGTGGTCTTCCAGGTCCAGCCCACCTACTTCATGTCCCTTGTAAATTTTAGCTTGTGTTTCTGTGCATAAGCATTAATTTACCCAACTAGACCTAATTTCATTGTCTGCCTCTCAGAGTCATGTAGAAATTCTTCGGTTATTGTTCATCAGAGGACAGGTTTAATCACTTGGCTAATGCAAGCCCAACCCAACATCTCTTGCAAATTATTTTGCTCACCCTTTCCTGAAAGTATGTTGTTGTCACCAGTCTCCTTCTATAGCTATCTGATGTTTATGACTCCTGGTCTACAATTTATTCAATTAACTCCAAATGTCTTTAAAACCCTTCTTTCTGGGATGATAATTTTAGTGGCAGTGACTTAATGGGGATGATATGACATGGGATAAATATAACATGGGATAAAGCAGGGTCCTTATCAAGACAGTTGCTAATTTTCCTATCACTGCAGGATGTCCCTAGCCACATGTGTGCTGTGGGCTCTCTGTGGCCACCTCATCTGTGTCACTGATGCCAGCCCCGACAGTGGTGCTACTTGTTAACGATGGCAAAAAACAAGTTCCAAGGGGAAATATTTTTATGTTTTGCATTTCCATTTTCAGGTTGCTGGTGGAGTGAGAGCTGCATGCACAGGGTCCTGCCTTTTGTCCTGGCAGGTACTCGGTCTTCCATGGTTCAACAGGGTTAACAACACGATGAAACAGCTGCTCTGCTTTCCTCTGCCTCAATACACCTCATAGTCTTTTGGTGGACAAACGCCAAATGAGATTTATCTGAGGGCATTGCTGGAACAATAGCTCCCCAAGTCATCCTCTCTTTCCACAGCTATCCCGTTCCCCCCACATTCCCTTCTCTGTAGGCAATTTTCTCATTTATTTTTAATTCAAAACAGCGCCTTGCCCGAAGCCTAGTACTCAGCATTTTTCTGCTTCCAGTATCCTATTCTTCCAACTTTTGAGCTCTGTCATGGCCTTTCCACATTTTAATTACAAGCTCAGCAGGCTTCACACTTCTCCGTTCCTCAGGGCTGAGCAAAACCCACTCCTCTCCTTTCCCCTCCCCCCCCTCCATTTTCATAATCTGCCACAACCCACCTGGGTGAATCTGGGGAGAAGACCAGTGTCCTATCACAGAGCAAAAAGTGAAGATTGGGTGGCGATACCAAGGGGGTAAAGTCTCTCCTGCTGCTGGCTGTTGTGGTGGTGATAAGGAGGCACCGAGCGCCAGGGCGGCTGTTGACTTCTCGGGGCGAGGGCCCCTGTATCTGCTGGGCTACAGGCAGAGCCCTGGCCATTTTCAAAGGGCTTTGAAGTACCCTCTGACAATCTTCTCTGGGAGATAAGAGGTTGCAGGGAGAGGAAGGAGTTCCTGGAAACGGTTTCAGTAGCACGTATGTTTATCTAGGCTGGGTAACCCAGAAGGAGACCAAAACCTGTGCCGCTGACACCCGAGAAGATATAAAGGGATTCGAGCAGAAAATTCAGGGTAATGTGAATCCTCGGGGTTTTAAAGTTTAAATTAATAATTTTTCTAACATCTGACTCATGCCAGCAGTTGTACAAGGTGGACATTGGTGGGTGCATTCCTATATGGTCCTTTCAGTATCTGCACGGAGCTGTTTTTTGTGAGTTTGTTTTCTTCCTCATCGATGCTAGGTAGCCCCAGAGATCCCACGCCTTCTGTATTTGTTTTACTTTGTTTTATACTGAGCTCCCCTTCATTCTGTCATGTACTCCCTGGCTCCAGCATTGTAGGAAGTGTTGAATAGCAGTTTACAGGTAAACAACCAGCCAGGTGACCACATAAAGGACAGTGAGACCTGATCTCACCATCGTATTTGCTATTTTCCTCCCCAGCTGAAGAATCCCAGACTTTTTTAGTCTCCCCTCATTGTTCCATCCTCTTGATCACTTCAGTTGCCATCTCTCTGGTTCTCCTCTAACCCCACCATCCCACTCCTGAGGGTGGAGAGCAGAGCCACGAGCAAAATCTGTGCCCTGTGTTTTGTTCTTCAGCACTCTTCCTGGTAATGCTGAGCATGTTGTTGGTGGTGTTTCAACAAACTTTGGTGTTGAGACTCGTCAACCATTTTTTGGGAATCCAGCCATATATGTCCCTGGGATCCCCATTACCCCCAAGCTTGCCTTCATCCCTCACATCTGCAGAAGCTTTCCAGAAGGATTTCTCCTTGGACAAGCCAGGCTGGCACTTTCCCGATAGACCATATTGCCCATGTGGCCAGGAGTTCTGATCCAAATTTTTTCTATGGATCTGTGATCTTACCAAAGATGAAAGTCAAGTGACCGCTTCCTCCATCATTCCCTCCACCTGGAGGACACAAATGGTGAACATTTCCTATTGCACCAGAGCACTATAAGGCTCCTTCACGCTAGACCAAGATTTTCAGACCTGACACTAGTTTTTAGCCACTTTGGTGGGTAGCTCACCAGGGATTCTTTAATAGGTTTGCTGACAACCAGCCCAGTGGAAAGCAGGTCCCTTTATAATTATTCCAGGTCTGACTGTGCAAATTCCCAGTTGCATTTGAAACATTTGACCTCAGGAGGGCAAAAATGCTTGAGCTGCCTGAGATGGGAGGCAGAGGAGCAGTGCAGAATAATATTCTCCTGTCAAAGTTCTTTGAGAAAGGGATCTCCACGTCCTTCTTTCAAGTATAACTTAAAACTGATTTTGCCTCACTGGACAAATATTTTGTATCATTTGCCCAGTTAGAATGGAAACTCAGTAAATTTTATCAAAATGACATTGAAAATGTTCCCATGATAAATTTGGTTGTGAAAGACACTTGTCCAAATGTGATGCTTGTACAGGGGTCACAGGCAGCAGATTTGGCCTAGTAGTTTTAAAATGTTCCTAATTTTCTGGGAGGTTGTGATCCCAGGCTTTCAACAATATGCATCTGCTGATGCTTGACTTTGGGCAACATGGATACTTGATATACTGTTCCTCCACGCTATTTAAAAATGGAGTATGATATTATTATAACTGCCTCCTGAAGCAGGAAAATGCAAAAGAAGCAAACAAGTTGGACTCTACTCAAATTTTTGAACAGCTGAAACTCCCTCTTATTGCATTGGGAGCTTACTCTCTGGGTGCGAAGTGCAAACTGTAGAGATGATCAGGAATTTTACCCTGTGAATGCAGAGAAGCAACTGTTAATTCAATGCTTTTGGGAACAACAACATCAAAATAATGATGAAAGATGGACAGGAGGCACTTGGCAAGCCCGATGACAGAAGGGTGCCTCGATAAGCACCGTTACTGTTTGGGATCCAGTCCAGATTTTTTGAGTTCTTCATCTGGAAGGTCAGTTAAAACAGTCACTTAACCCCTTTAAACTGCCACAGATTGGTCCTAATTGGGACCAGGTTGTTCTGACTGGAGGCCGTGTTTGCTGGTAAAGCTTTTTGGCATGAGCCAGGGCTGGCCGACCAGGAAGCAGCCCCAGATCCTCATCCATCTGCAACAGTTCAAAGGGAATCGACATGTCACAGCAGCTGTCTTATGGGTCTTTTGCGTCACTTTACTGTACAGCTGAGAGTCTTAACATTTATGAGGCTTGAAATTTTGACCTACACTTTGGATGCAGAAGACCATGGAGGAGAGAGGGGCACAGGAACAGAAATGGAAGTGGTGGCGGGCAGGGTCAGGGCTACAACCAAACAGTGCCCTGGGGCTGCTGTGGTTCACAGTCCTGACAGCTGTCATTCCTGTAATAAACAGGATAAAAAGGTGTTTGGGGCTGGGGACTGCTAGATCCTGGGGTCCCGGTTTAACGCAAGCCCCCATTTGCTTTGTAGTTCATTGGCTTCAGGGGGGTGTTTCCACAGTGAGGACAGCAGTTGCTGCGCAGGTTCCCATTCATTTTCCCCTGCCCCCTGCCACTTTGTATTTCTCACCCAGACATTTCTGTTTCTGCTTAATTAGCAATCAGGGTGGCAAAAAGATAGTACAATCTGGTGTTTACAAAAAGCTTTGTCTCAGTGGAAGGACCAGACTGGAGGTTCTCAGGACACATGGCCCATAAAATCCCTGTGATGGAAGGGCTTGTTGGTTTTTTTTCCTTTCCCTTCTCCTTTTCTCATCCTGCTTGGCGGTTTTACTCCCAAGAGAGGTGTCAGTGACTGGTAATTTCCCTGGGTGCTGTGATCAGGCTGGGACTTCTGTTTCAAGGATTGTTCCATTGGTTCACCCAGGTTCCCTCAGCCAACACATGTTGCCTTTCAAAAATGAACACTTGAGCCAGAAAACGTGTAATAAATGTAATAGCAGCACTGATGGTGCTCATTTGGAAAAGGAGATAATCTCCTCTGTTTGCACTACCACGTGTTAACGGGTGAAGCATCTGCAACGTTTTCTCAATAAAACTGGTGCTGGATTTGTCTCCATTGCCTAGAAAATCCGCTTTAATCTTGTGAAATGCTATCGCTGTAATAAGAAATATATCATGGCTTGCATCACTTTGCTTGTTCCCTTCTATTGTCTCAATCTGATGTGGTGCCAATTTGCCAATATTTAGCTAGATTAAAGTGTTAGACTTGTGTGAGGGAGAGAAGCATCACATAATGGGAAGAGAAAGAAAAGAGCTGCTGATAACAATTAGATGTTGTTTGGTCCTTTTGGTCTGCATGTTGCCACATTAGTTAAATAAAAAAACTCATTTATCTGTGATCCATTTGATTGGATTGTGCTGGCTGGGTAGCTTAGGAAGGCCTTAGCTTTGTGTCCTTCTCTAATGGGGCTGCTTATGTGAAGAGCTGGAGAGGTTAGGTGAAAAGAAGAGAGAGAGAAGCGTGATTTTCCCCTTGTGGTCTGGTTCTTTGGCCTGCAGACTCAGGTCCCAGATCTGCTCCTGGTTACACCGTGTAACTCTAAAGTAACTTGATTTACAACAGCCCACTCTGGATTTAACCCTGCGTAATTGATGGCAGAGTCTGGTCCTTATTATTCATTCTGCACCTAGCCAGTTTAAAGGGTCAGGGAAAATATCTGAGGAACAGAACTGCCTTTGATCTTTGGTTTAATATTTCTGCTACATTTTACATACACAAAGAATTATCGTGGCCTTTTGCTAAGAGTTATTTGGCAAGGAGAGGCATAAGAAACGGTCCTTGTGATGATGAGGAAGCTTCTGGGACACGTGAAGTGTAAAGTTGAAACAGGTAAAGGACCAAGATGTATTTCTCCTCATGTTATTCCCCCTGATAAGGCTATGTGCAGGTAGAGGAAAGGAAAATAGCTAGTGAATACACGTCCTTTGTGTTAGATCTTTTAGTTTGAAATTGTTGGTTTGCAGTGTCACAGAGAATGACAATGCAAACACCAGCACTGTCACTGTAATACATAGTGTGGTGGTTGCCCCCAAGAATTCACATTTGCCAACACATACGCTACGCCTGCACTACCATGTTATTATTCTAAGTATAGAGGTAAAAAAAAGTAAGGCATCTCAGTTGCACACGCTGGCTTTTGTAACATTGGTACTAATATTTAATTTCACCGCTGTCCCAGAATGTAACAGGAAGTGTCAAGAGGGTTTCAGAGAGGTGAGACGTATATCTGTAACGTCTATTCTGGACACTCACCAGGACCCAGTTAATAGGAACAAGTTGCATTTGACGCTATCTGAGCGTAACTCGCTTTTCTTCTTTGCTTTGCAACTCACCTGTAGCAAAACAGCATGATGGAGGCTTGAGAGATGCTTTTCAACACCACTCATTATGAGAAACAATGCAGCGTGGCTTCCCCGGCGCGTCAGCAGCTCAGGTTTTCCGTTGGAGAACCATCCTCTCCAAATCAAGTTATCAGCAAAGCAAAAACAGTGGTCAGGGGGAGGTGGGGGTGGTGGTCAGGATTAGCCCACAGGGACCCTTTTAACTGGCTTCCAGACATGCCAGCAGGTCTCCAGGCCAGCCAGACTGTGGTGACCACTATGTGTATTTCTGAATCAGAGAGGAATGAAGACCTCTGTTAGAGCTGTTGGAATTTGTTAAGTCAGATGCAGGTTGTGCAAACAAATTTCTAATGGTTCAGGGGCCCAGTCCTTGACCAGCAAGGTGGGAGCGAATAGGAGGTTTGAAATAAGACAGCACACAAGCACAGAAGAGTCTGCTATAGGGAGAGAAAGCCTTAGGTACAGCAAGAAGTGGGCTTGGCCTTCAGAAGTGTCTTATTTTTCAAACTCTGCCTCTGGTTAGAGAAAAATAATTTCCATTCTGTGCTGAAATATCTGGGGAGGACCTGTCTACAAAATGGTAGTGTCTAGAAAAAAATATCACATGAGCATGCATTCTCAACAAATTCCTCGTATTGAGATACTTACTGATCAGAAAATGAGGCTGTCTTTATCATCTGTTCCAGACTTTCAGATGAATACATACAGGGAACGAAGAGCACTTCAGATTTGTATTGACATTTTTATCCAGTGGCATATAAAGCACTGCTGCCCTATAAAACTTCAGTATATCTGCTGTCTGTGTGCAAATTTTGTCTGCTTTCTGCATATTACTTCCATGACTTGTTGATGTTCAAGCTGACGCTGTGGAAAATTGGCTGTTTTCACTTCACACAGGGAATTAATTATACTTTTGCTATTCTGACTTGCAGAACTCATGCCAGACAATTTTCACATAAGATTAGAGGACTGAACAAACCTATGAAAAGCCAAACGTCATCAGCCCCAAGCACCCTGCCATACTGAGGGACAGGCAATAAGAAGCCAATTAATGTCCCCAGGAAGGTTTATACGCTTTGGATTGCATCCAAGTACAAACGTGATAATGACTGGAAAAAAAACGCTATTCGTCCGCAGCCTGTGCCAATTTTTTAGCTTGAAAGTCTATTAATTATTCTGTGTGTCACAGGATGACAGGACATCCCTGCGGACCGGCCCAGGGTCTCTGCCCATAGAGCGCGGGGTGAGCAGCAACCTTGCCAGGTGAGCAAGAGTCCCGCAGACCTGCCCGCTCACATGCCCTGGGAGCTCCTGCAAAAAGACCCCCATCCTACTGTGAGAGAGTTGGGGTTGTTCAGCCTGTAGAGGAGAAGGCTCCGGGGAGACCTCATAGCAGCCTTTCAATATCTGAAGGGAGCCTATAGGAGAGCTGGAGAGGACTCTTTGTCAGGAAGCGTAGCGACAGGACAAGGGGTAACAGTTTTAAATTGGAAGAGGGGAATTTAGATTAGAGGAAGGAATTCTTTACAGTGAGGGTGGTGAGGCACTGGAACAGGTTGCCCAGTGAAGTGGTGGATGCCCCATCCCTGGAAGTGTTCAAGGCCAGGCTGGATGGGGCTTTGAGCAACCTGGTGTGGTGGGAGGTGTCCCTGTCCATGGCAGGGGGGTTGGAACTCTCTAAGGTCCCTTCCAATCCAAACCATTCTATGATTCTATGATTCTATTCAGAGTTCAGGAGGGGCTGTGGGTGTTCAGCTGTCAGTGGGATGTGGCCAGCCTAAATTGCCTGTGTTATGGCTACACAAGGGACATGGATGAGGTACCATGCTTCCTCTTTGGGTGCTGCCCCAGCTACACCCGTCCTCACAGCACCACGAGACCTGGGACCCCCCAGGGTGTGCTGCAGCACACACCCTGCACAAAGCAGCCCAGGAGAAGAAGACTGCATTGCCTCACCTGGAAATACCTGAAATACCTGTAGGCCACACGTGCTCCCTCACTACAGGCTTACGGAGCACCCCCAATGACCTTTCCTCCCCATGCTTCAGCTTTTTGTCCCTCTGCCTCCTCACTTCTGGTCTTACCTAGCCTTGGCAGGGCAGAGGCTTGGCCCTGTGATCCTCTCCCAGGGAAAGTACGTCCTCTCCTGGACCATGCAAGGATTTGGATTGAAACTTTCCCTTGTGGAGCCATTCCTACAGTTTTGGAATGGATTTTGCTTTCCCAGAATCTGCTCTCCAGTATAGGTGTAGTGCAGACATTTCCTCTTGTAATTAGTCCTTGAGCTTTACTAAAAATATAGCTTTTTAAAGGGAAAGGATTTTAGAACCCTCACTGAAGTGAAGCATCCAAGCTGACCCACATTTTGGTTTTAATATCTCAGTGGGGTCCAACCCTGGTTCCAGTGGAACGTAACATGAGATTTGGTCTATGCCTACGTGGCTAGAAAATGTAACCCAAGCCTTTCCCCTTGCCAAACGTGCTAAGTCGAGCATTAAAAACCTCTTTCCTTCAGTGGGTGAAATGCTATCTCTCCAGGGCAGCAGGGCTGTTCTCAGAGATAGGATCTTAAATCAAAGCTTCATCTGGTGTGTAACCCTGAAGTGCTGTCAGCTGAGAGACCAGTCGTATCATGGAATCATGGGATTGTCAGAGTTGGAAGGGGCCCCTAGAGATCATCTAGTCCAACTCCCCTGCTAAAGCCGGATTGCTCAGAGCACATCACTCAGGACTGCATCCTGGCAGGTCTTGAAGATCTCCAGAGAAGGGGACTCCACAACCCCCCTGGGCAGCCTGGGCTCTGTCACCCTCACCGTGAACTTCCTATGTTCCAGCTTGAGCCCATTGCCTCTTGTCCTATGGCTGGAAACCACTATGAGCAACATGTGAATTTTCCCTTTTGGCAACAGACAGCTCCATGGCTACACAGCCCCTACCCAACCTCATCCAGCAGAGCCCACATGTACAGCTGGTGATAACACAGGCTTAGGTTTCCACAAGGAGAAGACATTTGGGAGGGAGGCAGGAGCTGGGGGAAAGATGTACCTCTGAGCAGCATTGCAGAGGGAACCCTGCCTTTTCTTGGGATGCTCTTGCCACAGCCCTGCGCTGCGGACAGGGTGTCCCCACAGTGCAGCCATCACAGGGTGGCATGCAGGCAGGGCTCTGGGACACCCAGGCTGCCCAGCCCCATCCAGCTCTGAGCTGTGCAGCTGGAGAGAGCTGACACTCCTGATGTTGCTTGCTGGGGAAGGGATGCTGTGTATCACAGGACAGCCCTTGGTACCAAGTGTCTGAACTTCAGCCTCATACCTTAGTAGGAAAGCAATCACTTGGCACGTCTGTGCAGCACAGGGTGCTCAGTAAACGCATTTTGCAGGAGCTGTGTCCTGCTGCAGCGATGGCTGAGGCAGTGTTCATGCCTTAAATCCAGCATTTGGATTTCTCTGAGGCAAAGCTCATGGGCGCTGCTTTGTTAGAATGCCTTGAGCCTGCCAGATAGCAGTAGAAGACTCCTTCAGACCAGCCAAATCTTTGCAATAAGTTAGTGCAGCACTTGAACCCTTGTGCTGAGATTGCACTGTAAGCTTCAAACCTGGGACAAAGTCTGTAGGAGCTACAAGTTCCTAAGTTTCTATAAGTTTTTTTATTCCTTATATCCTACACATAAAAAACAATGTGGTTTTTAAGTCAACTCTAAGAAACCTTCATTTACCCCTTAAAAAACTCTCATTTACTTTCCCAAGACTTATCTTATAATTGAACTTCCAAGAGTGAGCAGGATTCCTCTTCCAGAATTCCCCAAAAAACATTCTTCCACATTTCTCACAAGGACTTTAAACACCCCCTAAAAAAGGATCACAGTTTGCAATCAGCATGTTGCCCTGAGACTCTACCCACAATGTGGACCTGCCTTAGAACACTGAAGTTTGTGTTTTCCTTCATTTAGTCTCAATGTCTGGTGGCTTGGCGTGCACTAGCCTCCTGGCTAGCAATGCCACTTGACCAGAGCACGAGGGTGAAGATTTTACAACGTTTTTCTCTTTGCAGCTGAGTATCTGTGTGATTGTCCAGTCCCTGCATCACCTGCGTAGCCTGAACAGCGCTCACAGAGCCAAGTACTCAAACAACAGGCAGATGTCCACAAGCATTTTGGCTTTTATTTTACTGAGTATGGAGACAAAAGAAAAAGCTGAAGTCTCTCTGACTATGCACGGGCAAACACACACAAGTGAGTGACCTGTGCAGGAAAGTGTCTCCTGGCCCTCACAGGCCGAAGTGGCCAGCAGTGATTTAAAGCTGCTGTCTGTAGAAAACAAGGGGACGATGGCTTCATTGCTGAGCACACAGCAGGGAGCAAGGGAGCAGATATTAGGCTTGAGCAGGCCTTGCTTTGTGTCAGCAATAACCACAGGGTCACAGGAGGATTTTGTTATTAAAGAAAATAAATTTGAGTAAGTTGGGCAGTTATTCTCCAGTGGGCTGTTTGAGACTGATTGATTGGACCACAACTGGTACCAGGAACATGAGGGCTCTCTGACCGACTGCTGCTTTTATGGCTGTATTTCTCCTTCTCTTTTCTCTCTGCTTTGTTTTCTTTAATAGATGAGAAGACCGAAATGCAGGTGAACTCCGTGAACTGCAAACAATAGGAGCTCAAAGCTTCCTGAATTGAGACATTCAGGGGCAGCGCAGTATGTACTTTGAGCTGGGGGGTACTTTAATTCCTCTGGAGGAAAGTAAAAGTCACTTGTTTGGAGACTTAGAGGTTGCACAGCATTAAAGACAATCAAAGAATTGAGTTTGAGAGGAAGGAAGGAAGGAAGGAAGGAAGGAAGGAAGGAAGGAAGGAAGGAAGGAAGGAAGGAAGGAAGGAGCAAGCAAACCAAGGTCTTGCAGAGGGTCCTGGGGGCTGAGATGCTAAAGAGACATGTCCCCTGGGCCCTGGCTGCCTCAGGACTGATGGCCTTTGCTGTCCAGGAGGTGCTTGTGAGCTCTGACCTTGATGGTTTGCTCAGCTGCTCTGTGGAGTGGCACAGCTTGGAAGGAGACAACAGCTGAGGAGCCGAGTGGGGGAAGGCATGTGAGGGCTGAGGAGAGAAACAGTGTTTGACTGCACAAGAAAAAAAAAGCAGGGCGATAGGGAAGGGGGTGTACTCAGAAGCTGGTGTGCAGGAAGGCATGTGATCAAGGGGACAAATGAAATAAAATATATTTAGGAATTCATGTCCTACCTAATGGAGAAAGCAAAAGAGATGCAAACCAATTGAGAACAAATGCAAGTGGGAGGGAAGAAGTCACAGGCACTTCTGTCTCACAGGCCACCTCCTTCTGCCCCGTGTGAGCCTGGCCCCGGGCACAAAGGTTGCCCTGCATTAATAATAGGAACTGTTTGGACTCCAGTTTCCAGGCACAGATCACAGCAATCCAGCATGAAGAATAGCTCAGATGCTTTGGCACCTGCTGAAGACTGACAACATTGTCTCTATGTACAAAACATCAAGGAGGAGAAGGAAATGCATTCTTATCCGTTGTTCCCTTGACTTGGAAAGGACATTTTTATGGGGCTGGAGATTGCCTGGAGTTTGTGGAGACCTGGGGAAAGGCACTTCCAATTCTATTTCCTCCAGATGAAGGGAGATTTCCTCACTGGGAAGGATCTGCCCTGCCCGGGCATGGGGCTGCAGAAGGCATTGAAACCTGCAGTACTGGTCCCTGAAAGTCAACAATAACTAGCCATAGTGTGTGTTCTCTGAGTTGACAAAAACCCATTATTTCATTGCATCCCCCAGAACATATTTCAGGGACAACAGATATATATGTTCACACTGCCTTGGGTATTACCACAGGAGGGATCATTTTGGCGATGCACAGGGAGTGTTTCTGCATGTAAGACAAAGGGCTGCTCTCCAGAGAGCAGGGAGGCTTCCTGGAGTGAGTTTAGCAGATAATATTTATCGCCTTCTATGGAGATGGCGTGTGTGGTGGATGTCCAGCAGCCAGCAGAAATCCACTAGTGAGGTGGAGAGGAAAGTCTTCTGTCACACAGCAATTGTGATAGACAGGCACTATCTATGTCACTGCAAAGTCATGCCATTTATGGTTTGAGTGAAAGACAAAAATGGAAAGTAAGAGAATGATGATTCACTTTAGGCAAACAAGATGGAAGAAATATGGGTAAAATCTAGTGATGTGCATCACCTAGGAAAGAGTTAATTCCGGTAAGACTTCTTTCTGCACAGAAGCTGGGAATACTGACATGCCCCTCAGGCGATGATCAACCATTGAGATTTTTTCCTGATGATGTAACACTTGTAACGTGACATCTTGCACACATTTCCTTGTTGGGGTACTTATCTGCAGAACCTGAATGATACCCCTGCATGTTACTCTGGCAGTTGCCATCAAGCTCACTTGATTTATTTTCTTTTTAATAAAATCCAATATTACTTCACTAATCATTGCTTTGCTGTATAGCATTGTGGCCCAAATTAATTGTTTTCAGCTATACCTGCATGGACCATTTATGTTAACATATAGGACATAAATACAGGGTTGCAATGGAGGGATATTATTTTCCAGCTACCCCAAAAGTAGCAACCCTCATCTTGTTGGTGAGCCCAGGATCATTTGTCTGGTGTCCAGGTGACAGGCTGGAAGGGCATTTGCCTCCTGCAGGCTCCTGTACATATATGTATATACCTGCCTGCCTGTGTGAAAGTCTGTGATAATGTAGGGCAGCTCAAAAAGCACCAGGCAACTGAATCCTCCAGTACGTGTTGAGGGCTGAGCTGTTTTACTAGATAAAATTTATAGCTCATGGACGAAAGCAGTCGTTTGGTGACTGCTCTGGGCTGTTTTAGGTATCTAACATAGGAAAAGATGAATTGTTTCCTGTAAATGCCTGTTTATCTCTGTTAACTGAGGCCAGGGTGTCTGGCTCACGTGTAGATGTCACTCAGATGTAAAGACATTTCAGACAAATATACTGCAGTCTGGGAAGAGACCTCAGGCAAATTTCCCAAGAGCACCCAAGCCCCGCTTTACAAAGAGCTAGGCAACTAGGTTCTTAAATTTCATGGAAACCGCTGCAAATGGGTCTCCTGAAGTACTTCCCCCAAGTTATCTAGAGGCTCATGGAAGGCTTCATCTCCCTCTTACCTTGGGGAAGTGAAGCGTTGATAGTTGAGCCGAAAGGGCAGTTCTGGTAGGAGCAGCACAAGCACTTTAGAGCATGGTGGCTGCCGGGCAGCTGCCCTGCAGCTCCCAGAGGCAGAAAGGCCAGGACATGTAGGCAGCTAAGTGCTAAGTATTCCCCAAAATTTCTGAAAGAGTGCCTGGTGGAAAAAAAGAGGCTAGCCAGAGTCCTGCGTGTAGGTCACGGGGACGAAGACTGCCTGGAATAATGGCTGTCTGGGGCTGCCTTTGGAAGAGGTGTCTGGCTCTGGCTGCTAGAGAAAGGAGGCAACTGAAGCAGAAAAAATACAGCGGAGCACAGCTAGAGTGCTGCAGGGTATGGAGGAAACATAAGTAGGCAGGGAGGTCAGTAATACTGGATCCATCCTCTCCAGGGAAGAGAAGGTAAAGAGATGGAGTCATTTTAATGCATGGAGTGCTTCCTTCTTCTCTTGCACCTTCCAATGAAGGACACGTGAATGTTCACATCCTCACATCACTGTGGGTTGCTACGTGTTTCCACCTTCTACAGGGGGAGGCGGAGAGAGAGCCTGGTGTAAGTGAGGTCACACAAAGCAAAGCAAAGCCAATACTGGGAACAGAGCTTGGGCCTCCAAGCCCTCATCCTCCACTTGGGTGCAGGTTGTGCCACGTATACCAAAAGACTGAGGCTTTCAGAATAGCTACATAGCATCATGCACAGCAAGACAGATACAACCTAAGAAAGATATGAATGTCAAAAAATTGAAAGAAACATTTAAAAACATCGCTTGTCCTGGGCAGCAGGAAGATTGCTGAGGTGAAGAGCAATTCTGAGAACAAGTTGGGTGTGCAGCGGGGTTTGCAGTCACAATGTGAGAGTATCCTTTTGAACAGGAATCTGTTCAAGGCCTCCCACAATACTGAGCGAACTAGACAGTCATTGTGAGCCTTTGGCCTCCCATCCTTATTTTGCTTACAATGATCCATTAACTTTGACTTTCTCTACTTCCTCAACTGGAGCCATTTTATGGCACCTGAGTGTGCCTTAGCTTCCTTCTGGGATGGAGAGATCAATACTACCTGTCTGTGGGAAAGTGAGGTGAGGAAAAAACACCATATTTGATATAGTCACACCTTTAGTTTCTTGTACTGATGTAGAGAAAGCTCAGAGTACAAAGCTTTGTAATTGTTACTGGGACAGAGATAGGGCTGAGCTCTCAAAGACAGTCAAGAAGGGCACCTCTGGGCAGGATCACAGGATAATTTAGGCTGCCTCAGGAGCCTTTAAACCACCCCCTGCTCAAAGCTGGAACAGCTTTGAGGTCAGGTTAGGTTGCTTAGGCTTGATGGAGTTGGGGCTTGAAAACCTCCAGAGAAGGAGAGGCTCCAGGGAAGCCTCTGCTTGCCTGGGTTGATTGTTGGGTGAATGAGGCAGAGAAAGGCCTGGCAGACATGGGTCCATTTCAGAAAGGCATTAATGGTCCGTGTAGATGAGGATTTCCTGTAGCCAAACTTCCATGCCCAGTAAAGCCTGCTTGTTCCCGGTTTCACTGCAAAACCTGCAGTGCAGCTTTGGGTGGCTGGCTCAGCCCAGAGCAATGGCTGGAAGATATTCCCAGCAGATGTGGCAGGCCACCCTGACCTCACCCTGTAACTATGAGACCTTGATTTTATTAGGCTGCTATTAGAGCCTGGACGTATTGGATGCATTAGGTCAAAAGTAAGGTGGGTATGTCTACAACACAAATCAGTCTGGTGACCGCAGTGCAGACCTGCCCTTAGAAAGAAAGTAGGTAAATATTTAGAAAAGATATGCCCCTGGCTTCTGAGAGAAAAGAAATGGTACATAGTGGTGTATGATGAAAGCAATGAAATTAGATATTCTTTTTTGGCTTCTTCTCTGCTAAGAGTTTTTTTCCTGTTCCTAAATGAAAGCCCAGAATATTAAGGATTTATTCTGCAGGAGACTGACATTCTCTGCTTAAATCCCCCAAAGGCTTAAAAAAGTTCAAAACCAGACATTTGTCAAGTGAAGCGTTGCGATCAGTTTGAAACTCAGCTTAAATGCTGTCTGTGTTATCCCGTTAGCGAGGTTACCCTAAATCCCATTTGCACATCAGAGCTGCACATTGCCTTACAGATTATTATGGTTACTTACAGTGGCCACTGACAACACTTCTAGTTTAAGAGAGAGCATCTTCTTCTTGCAAAAAGGATTTTAAACAGGATTGGAGGAAAGAAAAAGAAGACTGGCAGTAGCAGCACGTTTTGGGCACATCCTCTGCAGCCTTAGCAAAGACTGACACCAACCATTGCCCACAACATTGCCCACCCCAGCCAGCTCCTGTCTTCTCCACCATGCCTGTTCTCCTCTCTTTTCCCTTGTTGTGACCTAAAACCAGCACCAGGCAGCACCAGGCACAGGTTTGAACCTGTGAACTCTGTGTCCAAACAACCCTGGGCTTTTGAAGTGTTCAGGTCCAGGTAGGCGGAAATCCTCCTTCTCAGCATGCTGCCTGCTCTCCATAAAGAGCAGGGATGAGGCTGTTTTGAATGTTTCCAGTGTGCTACGGAGCAAGCAGGATCAGCAATCTCCCAGCAAAGCTTGTTCCTGTGATATTGCAGTGTGGCTTTGCATGTGTGAGTGTCTGGCAGTGAAGAACATGCAACTCTACATGTACAGAGGACCTCTTCCTGGACCATCACTGGAAGCAGCTCCATGAGGGATGTGGGGACGACACAAAGACTTTCCTAAATCTTTGTACGAGCTCACCTTTCTCACAAAATAAAAGAAATGACCTTTTCAAAGTCTTTCAAGGTCTGCATAGAACACCAAGGCAGCCAGGGCCAAATCCTGCACTTTGAAATTTCCATGCAGTTGTTCTCAGTTACAATTGCCTTTCTTGGATGTGAGTTGCCAATAATATCCACAGAAAATATATATGCCTCAGATCAGCCCTTGGTCAAGGGTGAGGTGGGGAGTGGAGGCATCACTTCTCCTTGAGCTATAATACCTTTATAGCTATAAGAAGATTTAAATGAAGGCAGAATTTTGTCTAAGGATTCAAATTCCTAGATGAGGTGATCTGACCCACCATTTCTCCGAGAAGGCTGGGTATGTAAGTAACACCAGTTTAGGATTGTTAGAGTCCCTTAGATCCTATTTACATATTCTTGAGCTCTGAGCTTCCTACACATCATGTCTTGCTTTGTCTCTCCACTGGATAGATGCTTGGAGGAGAACCAGGTGACTGTCAGAGGGACCAGGGCAGGAAATGGTTTCATGAGCCAAAGGGAAATTGGAGAAGGTTAAAAATTAGCTGTCTGAATTCTCTACTGATATCAGTTGGCCTAACATAATGGAGTTGCAGTAATTTACCCTGGAAAACCATCTGACACCACTTCTTGTGCAGGAAGATGCTGACAGAATAGTAATCTGCCTGGGAGAGACAGGGAGGGTGTCCGTGTCCCCTTCAGCACTGACCCTTAGGTGCAGGCTGTCGCACACACATTTGTTACTCAGCAGTAGATGGTGAGTTTTGCATAAGCGAAAAATATTAAGCCTGGATGTAGGAAAGCCTTCGTAAGGAGTAAGTGGCACCAAGTTTTCTTGTGTCTCCTCTGAAGCTGGCTGAGTGTTATCAAAGAACTTAATGCTCTGTAGATTTACAATGTTTGCTGAAAACAGTTTGTATGAAACCTGATCAGCTGAAATAGAGTCTGAGAATATCTCCAGCTTGCAGAGCTGTCATTAAACATTAACAATGAGCATCTGGGTTCCCTGTGAATCACAAAGGCTGCCACTCCTGTCACTGCTATCAGGAGCAAACTTTGAAAGGAGAGAGAAGAAAACATACTCCAGCATGTACATCCCCAACTATGAGTCAGAGGAACAGAAGAGCAATGTGTTTAAATCAGGACTACCTTCTTTGCTTCTGAGGCTGAAGTGGGATGCACATGTCCTCAAGATGAAATTCAGGGTTAAAGAGGGATGGAGCTGGCTCAGATGCAGCCAGTCATACTGCTTTATGGTTTGTGGTGCTGTCTGTTTAGCTCAGCACTGCAGTGTCATTAAGGGAAGCAGAGACTGTGGCAGAGAGGACATTTCACAGACTGTTGGGTCTCACGTCCAACATCAGGCATAAGAGAGCAAAATAAGAAAGGGTGTTTAACTGATGACACTTGTGGCAGGAGCCACGTGTCATCCCTGCGCTGTACTATTTGTTCCAAGCAGAAGAGGGCTGGAGCAGATGCCTTCCCACAGAAGAGCCATTGCAGGACCTCACCACCACCAGCCCGGGCACCTTCCAGGCTCCCCTTCACAGCAGCTAACATTGCTTTGTCCTGTAGACCTCATTGCTGTGGCACAGACAGCAGGTTGCATTTGCCTCTACTTGCAAGCTGCAAGATCTACTACCAGTCCTAGATGTGGTTCAGCAGATAGCTGTGCTAACTTCACAGAAATCCTTTGGGAGAGAATTAGTGGGGAAAGGGAATGAAGACAGACAGAGGTCTAGGGACTGAGAACATGAGTGTTCTGAATTGGATTTGCCATGTTGTGCATTATTCTGTGGTGAAAGCTCATGGGCACCCACTTGATGATGGGGTGAGTATCTTAGGCATCTAAGGAGCCTCCCATCTACCTATGCTGGTATGTAACTCATGAACATGGGCAGTTACCACAGGTAGCTATGACACAGTGCCCAGGGCTTTCATTTTCCCTTAGGTGAGCAGTCATACCTCTGGGCTTGCGTTTGAAGGTCTCTTTCCAATCAGAGACTGAAATCCAGAGTAGTGACCCTGTAAATCATCCCACTAACCAGTCCAGAGGCCTGACCACCATCTTCCTCCTGGCCTCTTCCCTATGCAGCACTGCACAAGTGCAGGGTGCAGGCCATGGCTGGTGGCTGAAAACTCTGGGGCTTCACCCATGTCTGGTTATGGTGGGAGCCTTGCCCCAAGCCTCAAAAAGGACACACTCAAACAAGGAGGGGAGCTGCAGTCTAAATATCTTCTGATTCAGCACCTCCCTTAGCTGAGGTGGAACCTGTTGATCCAATGAAAACTGACCCAGTGATTGATTGTCTATGGCTCAGCCAAAGGGAAGTAAGCCCTGGGTTGTGATTAGTAGATTGATTTAACCTAAATTCTCTTTCCAAGTGGGATCTGTCAGATACTTGTCTCACATCCTTATTCATTTAAATTATGCATGATTTGCCTGTGCAGGTGCAGGAGTCACTCCAGGGTAGCACCACTCACCTCCATGGGGTTGAAGCAAGCTTGGCTCAGGATGTGCAAGCTCTGCATCAATCTCAGGCCCTGTGACTACACAGAGAGGGACTTGATGAGTCTGTTTTCAAACAGCACTTCTTTCAGAGTGGATTTTTCAGAGTGTGGTGCCACAGCCACACAGACAGACAGTCAATTTCAGCTGAAGTTACTAAGAGACATGGAGCCAAGAACCACCACCCCCACAACCCAGCACAACTTTGAAAATGTGACCCATAACTTTTTCTTTTCTTTTCTTTTCTTTTCTTTTCTTTTCTT